>CAOLHI010004305.1:0-124620 GCA_948474755.1 Ctenosaura bakeri | reverse complement strand
GCAGAGTTTACTCACCCAGCTTGAAGTGTCCCAACAGAGTGTTAACCATTAGCAGCAAAAACCTTGAAGCCAGGAAAAATACTCCCATGCAAATGTTATCTTGCAACAGGAGGCATTTACTCTTGAGTTACAATACATACAGTATATACAAGTCTCCAACGGAGTTTTCAGCATTCAACAGCATGCAGAACATAGCCTCCGGCTGCTCCCCAGACATCAAGAGGGCTCAGAGGGCTAGAACACCCCCCCTTATATACAGCCATTGCTGATGCAACTGTAGCAGCCCTTGCTAGAGGTATGATGCAACCTTCCTGCCCTTGGTTACACAACCCAATGACTCATGCAGGTGTTACATGGGGTTGCACCATCCACTGCCATTCCCAGGTGCAAACTTTAATTTACATCATGTATATTTTATTTGGACTTAGGTTCTGTCCAACCTTTCCTCACATTTAAAGAGTTCCGTCATGTCACCTGTCTGTCTTCTCTTCACCAGGCGGAACATGCCCAGCTCCTTCAACCTCTCCTCATAGGTTTTGTTCTCCATCCCTCCACTCAGGCTTGTTGCCCTTCTCTGAATTTGCTCCACCTTGTCTCTCTCCTTCTTAAAATTAAGCACCCAGAACTGACCCCAGGACTCCAGATGAGGCCTGACCAGCATAGATTATAGTGGAACTATTAGTTCCTTCAGGGGAAGATGTTGCTTGCAAGGGTAGAGTGGACATATGTAATAAAGGCCATCCGTCCATACACACATTCACACATTTTCATTCCACTTCTGAGGTGTCTTGTCTTTTGCAGGAACTTGCTTCTCCCAGACGGAGTCCCCCCGGAAAGGCAGTGGGCCCGCTTCTACATCAAGATCTATCGGGCGGAGGGTCTCCCACGGATGAACACGAGCATCATGGCCAATGTGAAGAAGGCGCTCATTGGGGAGAACAAAGACCTGGTGGACCCCTATGTCCAGGTCCTCTTTGCAGGACAGAAGGTATATCAGTGTGTAAATATATGCTTGTATCATCCTCTTAAGCAAGATTTGTGTTTTCTGGATAGAAAAGAACATCTCTGTACTTTTTACTGAGTGGAAAATGCTATTTTTTGCACAAAAAACTCTTTAAAATGGGCAACTTTTGAGGACTTTTCACAGAATCAGATTTGTGGAAGTTTATAATCCCTATTATGGGCAACAGTGGCTATAAGAGAGGCAGTATACCTTTGTTCACCAGGCATTGGGAAGCAACAAAATGGGAGGCGGCTGCTGCTTCTTGTGGGCTTCCTGGAACCATCTGGCTGGAGACAGAACACGTGGCTGGGTGGACCTTTCAGATCTGGTCGATTGGAGCTCTTTTTGAGTTCTATTGTTTCTTACATTACCTGTTGTTACTAATTGTTGTCAAGCCAGCTTCATTTCATGGCAAAGCTCAGAAGGGGAGACCTCCAAGAGCCCTGGGCATCCATTGCTCTGCTTAGGTTTTGCAAACACATTGCTGTGGTTTCCTTCATTGAATCAATCCACTTGTATTTGGGTCTTCCTCTTTTCCTACTGCCTTCTGCCTTGATCTGCATCATTGTCTTTTCTAGAGAGTCCTGTCTTCTCATGATATGGCCAAAGTATGACATCCTCAGTTTAGTCGGGAAAGTTCAGACTTGATTGGCTCTTGGACCCATTCAGTCATCTTTTAGGTACTCCAAGGTGGCTATGGAACTCTCTTTGAACACCAAGTTTCCAATTGGTTGATTTTCTTACTGTCAGTTTTCTTCACTGTCCAGCTTTCACACCCATTCATACAAACTGGATCTACTATAGCTCCAGTGACTTTGGTTGCATCAATAGGATTATGGTGTCCAGATCAAGGGAGGTAATGGTACCACTCTATGCTGCTTTAGTTAGACCTCATCTGGAATCCTGTGTCCAGTTTTGGGCACCTCATTTCAAGAAGGACATGGACAAGCTGGAGCATGTCCAGATGAGGACAACCAAAATGGTGGAGGGTCTGGAAGCCATGAAGCCCTATGAGGAGCATCTTAGGAAGCTGGGTAGGTTTAGCCTGCAGAAGAGAAGGTTAAGAAGAGGGGACATGGTGCCATGTTTAAATATTTGAAGGGATGTCATGTTGAGGAAGGAGCGGACTTGTTCTCTACCGCTCCAGAGACCAGGACAAGGAGCGATGGATTCAAGCTGCAGGAAAGGAGATTCCACCTGAACCTCAGGAAGAACTTCCTGATGGTCAGAGCAGTTTGGCAGGGGAATATGCTGCCACCTCAATGGAGTGTGGTGGAGTCTCCTTCTTTGGAGGTTTTTAAGCAGAGGCTGGATAGCCATCTGTTGGGAGTGCTTTGATGTGGGTTCCTACATGGCAGAAGGGGGTTGGACTGGATGGCCCCTGGGGTCTCTTCTAACTCTATGATTCTATGATATATTACTACACTTGGATGCTTTATTAAGTTCCTTCATGGCAGCTTTTCTAAGTCTTAGCTGTCTTCTGATTTTTTGATTGAAATCTCCCTTTTGGTTAAGGACTGAGGCAAGGTGTTGTAAGAACATGTGTCTCTATCAAGGAGAACGCAGCATAGTCTGTGGAATATGAGCTTGTGGTAGAAAACCACAAGCTCAGGATGTGCTTGTAAGGTTAAAAAAAAAGAGGGAAGCATCCATTTATTGTTCTAGGATATTCCATCTTGGGATAGAAAAGGAGATAGCCGAAAGAAGATTCCCTAAATTTCAGTAGAAGAGCCCCTAAAAGCTGGCTCCCATGGGTAGATCATAGAATCATAGAATAATAGAAATATAGAGTTGGAAGAGAGCCCAGGGGCCATCCAGTCCAACCCCCTGCCATGCAGGAACACCCACAAAGCACTCCCGACAGATGGCCATCAAGCCTCTGCTTAGAAACCTCCAAGGAAGGAGCCTCCACCACACTCCGAGGCAGCCGATTCCATTGCCGGACAGCCCTGACTGTCAGGAAGTTCTTCCTGAGGTTCAGGTGGAATCTCCTTTCCTGCAGCTTGAATCCATTGCTCCTCGTCCTGGTCTCTGGAGCAGCAGAAAACAAGCCCTCTCCCTCCTCTACGTGGCATCCCTTCAAATATTTAAACATGGAAGCAATCTGGAGGCAGGAGACTCATGGATGCTCCCATCCAAGACAAAGGGAGACAAAAGGAGTAATTAGCTTTTGGAAGAAGGGGAAAGTGACTTCTATGGGCAAGAAGGAAGAAAGAAGCCTTGAGTATGTAGATCAAAGAAAGAAACAGAAAGGTGAAACCAAACAGCAGGCATGCCCTCTGGAGCTCCCTCTTGCAAATCACTTTATACAAGTTGCTTCCAACAGGTATAGGAAACTGTGTTGGTGTCTTTGCTGCCCAATTTAAAGTTATGTAGGTCATCTGTAACCACGATCTTTTTCTTTCTAAATATTAAACTGCAACCCTCCTTTTGCATTTTCTTCCTTGCATGCCTTGCTCAGGGGAAAACATCTGTCCAGAAGAGCAGCTACGAACCCCTCTGGAATGAACAGATCGTCTTTACGGAGATGTTCCCACCATTGTGCAAGCGGATCAAGGTCCAGATCCGCGACTCTGACAAGGTCAACGACGTGGCCATTGGGACCCACTTCATTGACCTCAGGAAGATCGCCAATGAAGGAGACAAAGGTGAGGTGGGAAGGAATGGAATTGGCTTCTGTGCTCCGGCTATGGAAGGCTCGGCTCCAATGTTTTCACATTCAGTAGCTTGTTTGTTTGTTCTTTTTAGCCATAAGGATTCTTTTTTTCCCCCTGTGTGTTTAAATCTCTTTTATTCACAGAAAAAAAAAAATTACCATTACCGGTGTTTCTCCTATACATTATATTTACTTACATGAAATTCGGTGATTACAAAAAAGAAAAGATTCCATTAACGAAGCCAAATTACGGTCAAATGACACATCAAAACCAAAGTTTTCTTGTCCAGTTTTCCCAATTCGTTATATTTAGCTATATACACTATCTTAAAATTTTGACTATCTTAAATTAACAAAATATCATAAAATAAAATATAAATGTATATATACATATATGTATTAAATAAATACAGTCTTTCGATTAGTATTCATAATCAGTTCCCACCTAGTGCTGATTTTGTTTGTTTGGCGTATCATGTAAGTGTTCCCAAAATACCCATATAGCTCTTCACCTATATCTTACTTAAAAGAAAAATAATAATTCCTTGTGCAATTTGGATATTCCCTAGATCGTACTTTCCAACTATCATTAGCTATAAGGGTTCTAACCCAGAGTTTTCTGTTCCTACATATAAAGATGCTACATGTCTTATTTAATAATAATAATAATAACAACCACAACTACTACTACTACTACTACTACTACAAATACTACACTATTTAAACAAGTTAACAGTAATAATAATAATAATAATAATAATAATAACAACAACTACTACTACTACTACTACTACAAATACTACACTATTTAAACAAGTTAACAGTAATAATAATAATAATAATAATAATATATTATATTATTATTATAATTATTATAATAATAATTATTATTATTAACTTGTTTAAATAGTATTATCCCAACATTTTATTATGAGATTGGAGGGTGGCAGAAAGATAAAACAATGCACACAATTTAAACAATTCCTAATTAAAATCAGTAAATAATTCGAAAGATTACAAAAAATAACTAAAAATGGAAATGTAAGATGTTGGAAATGTGATGAAAAGGTGGGGTCTTTTTTTCATATGTGGTGGTCTTGTAGAATAGCAAGAAAATTTTGGAAAGAGATACATGATGAAATCCAAAGAATTTATAACTGGAATTTTGAAATGAAACCGGAATTTTATCTGTTAAACATTGTAGGGCAACAAACAAACATGTCATCAGAAGGTATTGCTGTATTTAATAACTGCTGCTAGATTGACATATGTGCAACATTGGAAAGAAAAGAAATAAATTGGTATAAAAGAATCGAAGGTAAAAGTTCTGGATATGGTAGGGATAATAAAAATAGCATTCTCTTCGGAAAATTAACCTATCCAGAACTTCAAAAGGGAGTGGAGAGAAATCTTGGACTGGATCAAGTTATAAAGGTATAAAAAATGAAAAAGAAATAACGTAACTGCTTTTTTTTGTTAAGCAGAAACTATATATGTAACGTATGCAAACAATGAAAATAAGCAGATTCAACTGGAAATGTAAGCTTGGAAGTGGGAAGGTTTTTTTTTTTTTAATGTAAACTTTTCAATAAAAATATAATTTAAAAAAATCAGTAAATAATTTAAATAAGATTAAAAGCATATTAAACAATTCAAACAAGATGAAAGAGCTTGCCTAAAGGGCACCAGATCCCATCTGCTCTTGGAAGCTAAGCAGGGTCAGACCTGGTTAGTACTTGGATGGGAGACCGCCAATGACTACCAAGTGCTGCAGGCTCTATTTCAGAGGAAGAAACTGGCAAAACCACCTCTCAAGATTCCTTACTTAGGAAAACTCTGGGAAGTTCATGGGGTCGGCCTAAGTCAGCAGGTGCTTTGAAGGTACATGTACAGTCTGGTGTCTCTGCAATCCGTGAAATTTGTTCGCCTTTAATTAAGGTTTTTTTGCAGAGAGAAACATTTAATGAAGGTACATGTACACACACACACATGCGTGCAAGACCTTAAAGACATGTGGTCATCAACGGCCCTTCTCAAGTCTTGCAATTCAGAGCAGCGGGTAGGGCATTCTTGATGGAGTCTATCATCATCATCATCATCATCATCATCAGTCATTTTTGTACATATCCCACTTTTTTTTCCTCCCAAAACTAGGGCCCTTTTCGCATTAAGTTTTCTCGCGCAAGTGGGGGAGGGCGGCTCGCACAAGAAGCCTTCTCCGGGAGGCTGCCGCTTCCCCCTCCTTCCTTCCGTAGGTGAAGGAACGAGCGGGGAAGCGGCAGCCTCCCGGAGGCGGCGGTGGCTCGCGCGTCCGTCCATTCCCCCCCCCGCGCGCGCGAGAAAGGCGCTCGTCCTGTCGGCCCGCCCGCGCGCGAGAGAGAAAGGCGCTCGTCCCGTCGGCCCGCCCGCGCGCGCGCGAGAGAAAGGCGCTCGTCCCGTCGGCCCGCCCGCGCGCGAGAGAGAAAGGCGCTCGTCCCGTCGGCCCCCCCGCGCGCGAAAAGGAGAAAGGCGCTCGTCCCGTCGGCCCCCCCGCGCGCGAGAGAGAGAAAGGCGCTCGTCCCGTCCGCCCCCCCACGCGCGCGAAGCAGGACGTGTCGTGTCCGTCACGCTAGCGCCCCGCCCCGTCCCTTCCTTCCGCAGGGGCGGAGGGAAGGAAGTGCGACCCAGCCGGCTCCCGGACGCTCCGCACGAGAGGTAAGTGTGCGCGGGCGCCGGGAGCGTGGCGCGAACGAGGCGGATTTTCGCTTGGAAGCGAAAATCAAAAAACCTGCGCTTGCGCCGCTTCAGCCCCATGAGCCCGGCGGAAGTGGGAGTGCGTCGTGCGGAGCGACGCTCCCACTCCCGCGAGGCTCACGGGGCTGTCGCACGAGAAAAGGCCCGTGCGAAAAGGGCCTAGGACTCCAGGCTGCTTGCACTTTAAAAGGATAACAATTAAAAACGTAGAAAAATTTGACATCAAAAGAGAATTAAACTATTAACCATATTAGAAACATATACTCCAAAAAAACGTTCTTGGAAGTTAATACAATTTAAAGAACAATGCAGTACTTATAGCCTCCTTGTTAAAAGCCTCTCATAATAACAAAAGCTTTCTTCTGCTGGTGGAAGGACAGCAAAGAGGGGGTCATACCAGCCTCATTAGGGAGGGAGTTCCAAAATCTGGGGGCAGCCACTGAGAAGACTCTCTTGCATCTCCATCAACCATGCCTGTGAAGGTTGGGGAATGAGAGGAGGACCTTTCCTGTGGATCTCAGGGTCTGAGCAGGCTCATAGGAGGAGATACAGTCTGTCGGACAGTCTGGACCTAAGCTGCGTAGAGTTTTATCAGTCATTGAATCATAGAACCATAGCATTGGAAGGGACCCCAGGGGCCATCCAGTCCAACCCCCTTCTGCCAGGCAGGAAGTCCCAATCCAAGTCCTCCCATGGACAGATGGCCATCTAGCCTCTCCTTAAAAACCTCCAAAGAGACTCCACCACACTCCATGGAGGCAGCAGCAGATTCCACTCTCAAACTGCTCTGACCCCAAGGTTTAGATGGAATCTCTTTTCCTATAGCTTGAAGCCATTGCTCCATGTCCTGGTCTCTGGAGCAGCAGATAACAACCTTTCTCTAGCCTCTGTATGACATTCCTTCAGATACTTAAACATAGCTATCACGGCACCTCTTAACCCTAACCAGCATTTGGATTGTGCATTGAGAAGGGCCATTTCCACACTAGACTGTTATAGTGCTATCATTCCACTTGCAACTTTCTACGGAATCCTGGGGTTTGCAGTTTCGGGAGGGGCCAGCCGGGGATTCCGTAGGATGTTGCAAGTGGAATAATAGCGCTATAACAGTCTAGTGCAGAAATGCCCCAAAACCGGCAGCCAATGGAGCTGTTGGAGCAAGGAAGTTGTGTGATCCCTGTAACCAACCCCAGTTAATATTCTAGGAGTCTCTCTTTGTATCAATCAAAGTCAGACCATGTGTCATGACGTCTTTCTCACTGCCTTCCACTTTACTAACCCTTATCAACTTTCCCAGTGAGCCATGAAATCCCATAATATGAGACCGCCCTTAGTTTAGATCCTCTTGCCTTCTGGTGAGAAAACCTTAAATGGCTTGTTTAAAGTTCAGACTTTAAAACCCAGAGCAGGTTCACCACCCCACTAACATGGAAGCTACCAGCACCAGGGTGAGATGAACATCCCATGGGGAAGAATTGTTTTGTCAGAACATTGCACAGCATCCCATTCCTTGCGGGAGAGGGGAACCTTCTTAAGAGAGTTGTTATCCTGTTTTCTTAGGACTCCTTTAAAGGATTCCCAAAAGCTGTCAAAATTTGTCTCTTGTGGGGAAAAATTAGCTCTGCACTGCTTTAGCTATGCACAGAGGACAGGGTATTTCAGGATCTTTAAACCCAATTTTTACGGGGTCAGGCCCAGTCAAAAACCACACAAATTGTTCAAATGTAAGTATTTTATTAACACAGATGTAAAGTCCCTACAATCACTCAGCTGCACTCAATATAACAAGTATACAAGACTATAGAAAGTTAAAGTTCATACAATCACTCAGCTTCACACACACTGCAAGCATGCAAGACTATAAAAAGTTAGAAAGAGATGAAAATTAAGAAAGAGAGAGAGAGAGATGAGAGTTTGATTACCTATCCAGAATTCTTCAGCTAGAAGAAATGGTCTCAGCCACGCCTTTAGGACCTATGGGGAGCTTACAAGCTTCATTGTTTTGCAGATTTGAGAAAACTCCTTACTTTACGCTCTCAAACCTCCAAACTTCCTCAAGAACTATCTCCAGCTCCAAAAAGAATTTTTCAAACTCCGAGAAGGAGAAGGGAAAAATCCTAGTTATATCTGAACAATGTCCTGGGAAAACCATAGAATCATAGAAATGTAGAGTTGGAAGAGACCCCAGGGGCCAACCAGTCCAACCCCCTGCCATGCAGGAACACCCTCAAATCAATCCCGACAGATGGCCATCAAGCCTCTGCTTAAAAACCTCCAAGGAAGGAGACTCCACTACACTCCGAGGCAGCAGATTCCATTGCCGGACAGCCCTGACTGTCAGGAAGTTCTTCCTGAGGTTCAGGTGGAATCTCCTTTCCTCCAACTTGAATCCATTGCTCCTTGTCCTGGTCTCTGGAGCAGCAGAAAACAAGTCCCCTCCTTCCTCTACGTGGCTTCCCTTCAAATATTTAAACATGGCTATCATGTCCCCTCTTAACCTCCTCTTCTGCAGACTAAACATACCCAGCTCTCTAAGTCTATCCTCATAGGGCTTCATGGCTTCCAGGCCTCTCACCATTTTGGTCTCCCTCCTCTGGACTTGCTCCAGCTTGTCAATATCCTTCTTGAATTGGGGTGCCCAGAACTGGACACAGTATTCAAGATGAGGTCTAACCAAAGCAGAGTAGAGTGGTTCCAGTGCCTCCCTCGATCTAGACACCATACTCCTATTGATGCAGCCAAGAATTGCATTGGCTTTCTTGGCTGCCGCATCACACTGCTGACTCATGTTCAGCTTGTGGTCTATGAAGACTCCTAGATCCCTTTCACACGTCCTGCTATCCAGCCACGTGTCCCCCATCCTATATTTCTGTATTCCATTTTTTCTACCTAAGTGTAGGACCTTACACTTCTCTAAACCAGATGTTTCTTCTTTTTATTAAGATGGATTTCAAGACAATTCTTGTTGTTTCCTGCAAGATCAGTATCTCTCCGGAGATGCAAGCCTTAGGTGTCAGATTCCAGGAGGTTTGCATTGTTTATTTACTCTCAGAGAGTGATGGTCTTCCTGATGGCTGCTGACAATCCATTCAAGTGTCCATTGAGCCAATTTGCCAGATACCCCAGGATGCATGACAGAAAACAGAAATCTCCTGGCTACGTGTCCTTACGGTATCTCTATGGGTCACTATGTTTGATATAAAATAATTAGGATTCTGAGGACATGGTTTCTGGGGGTGCTCGGGGTATAACAGAGTGGCTGCAGAAGGGGAATATTAAATGGCTGGGGTGGTGGTCTCAGGTTTTAGCCAAGACTTTAAAGAAGTTGTCCCGGCAGAAATGGACAAATGAACTTCTCTGATCAAAGGGGGAAAAAAATCATTAGGAACATTTTTAAAATATTGGAAACCCTTTATGGTCTTTTTGTGAAAAAATGTGATTTGATAAAATTGGGTTTTGATAATAATTAAAGATTTCATATGTGGAAGAATTGCCATATGAAACGGTAACAAAAGTGGCTTCATTATGTTGGGATGGAGTACAAACCCTGCTAAGAAGAAAGTTGGAAGCCATCTTTCATTTTTTCCCCTTGCTTTTCTATATTTTTTCCTTGTATTTCTGTGCATTTTGTCTTTCTCTTTCTATCATTCCTTCGCCCCCTTTACTTTCTTTCCCCCCCTTTCTTTTCATACTTGTAGTTCTTAGTGTATTTCGAAAAAAAATTCTAATAAAAATTTCATGTAACGTATATATGAAAAAAGATTTTAAAAGAGTTGTCTCAGGTGCTGGACTGTAGCTACAAAATTCAGCACACCGGAGAGCTTTTCTATAACTATTAAAAACCTCAAGTGGATTCACTGGCCATTTCCGCACCAGACTTTTATAGCACTATGATTCCACTTTCAACATCCTATGGAATCCTGGGGTTTGCAGTTTCAGGAGGGGCCAAGAGGCCCCTCCCGAAACTGCAAACCCCAGGATTCCATAGGATGTTGAAAGTGGAATAATCGCGCCAGAAGAGTACAGTGCGGAAATTGTCCCTCTGACATGGAATCAGTCAGCTGCCACTGGTTTCGATATCAGGTTGTCCCCTATCTTCTCCTTAAGTGCTCCCTTCTGGTTGTCTTCTCCAGGCTTCCTGCCCACCTTTGGCCCAGCCTGGGTGAACATGTACGGCTCCACCCGCAACTACACCCTCATGGACGAGCACCAGGACTTGAACGAGGGACTGGGGGAAGGGGTCTCCTTCCGGGCCCGCCTGCTCCTCGGCTTGGCAGTGGAGATATTGGACACCAGCAACCCTGAGCTCACCAGCTCCACGGAGGTCCAGGTGGAGCTGGCCACCCCTGTCTCTGATGTAAGTTGCTGGCAGGTCTTTGGTTGCATCAGTCTGTACTGCACATTGGTTCAAGGTTATTTAGAAAAAGGAAAAGGGAAAAAAAAAAGAAATGTGGTATAAAAATGTTATTGGCATAGTGACCTCCTGGAATCCGGTGTCCAGTTCTGGGCACCATTGTTCAAAAACAAACATCAATCTAAGTGTCATAGCAATAAAGCTGAGCAAGTTCCTTTGCCTGATACTTTGAGTGCTGTTTTACAGCATAGTAGACAGTGGTGGGGTACAAGGATTCTGATCCAAATCAATCTAGGACAGAACTGGGGGAGGCTGAGGTGTTACATTAGTCCCCCAGAAGCCTTGGAGGGACACCAGATTGGATGACAGATGACACCAAATTGGGAGGGGTTGCTAATACGCCTGAGGACAGGATCAAAATTCAAAATGACCTGGACAGATTGGAGAGCTGGGCCAAGACGAACAAAATGAAATTCAACAGAGAGAAGTGGAAGGTCCTACACTTAGGTAGAAAAAAAGGAATACAGAAATATAGGATGGGGGACACGTGGCTGGATAGCAGTATGTGTGAAAGGGATCTAGGAGTCTTCATAGATCACAAGCTGAACATGAGTCAGCAGTGTGATGCGGCAGCCAAGAAAGCCAATGCAATTCTCGGCTGCATCAATAGGAGTATGGTGTCTAGATCGAGGGAGGTACTGGTACCACTCTACTCTGCTTTGGTTAGACCCCATCTTGAATCCTGTGTCCAGTTCTGGGCACCCCAATTCAAGAAGGATGTTGAGAAGCTGGAGCAAGTCCAGAGAGGGAGACCAAAATGGTGAGAGGCCTGGAAACCATGAAGCCCTATGAGGATAGACTTAGGGAGCTGGGTATGTTTAGTCTGCAGAAGAGCAGGTTAAGAGAAGGGGACATGATATCCATGTTTAAATATTTGAAGGGATGCCACGTAGAGGAAGGAGGGGGCTTGTTTTCTGCTGCTCCAGAGACCAGGACAAGGAGCAATGGATTCAAGCTGCTGGAAAGGAGATTCCACCTGAACCTCAGGAAGAACTTCCTGACAGTCAGGGCTGTCCGGCAGTGGAATCTGCTGCCTGGGAGTGTAGTGGAGGCTCCTTCTTTGGAGGTTTTTAAGCAGAGGCTTGATGGCCATCTGTCGGGAGTGCTTTGATGGGTGTTCCTGCATGGGAAGGGGTTGGACTGGATGGCCCGTGTGGTCTCTTCCAACTCTACATTTCTATGATTCTATGACACCTCTGCTGTACTGCCAGATATAATACCAAAACTGCTTTCCCCTCAATGCCCTCTAGAAGGTATGGGAGCATTTTTGCCCAAGAGAAGCCTTTTTTAGCAACAGGAAGTCTCCAGGAGTCACTTCTTGTTTTGTTAAAAAGGGCTCTCCTAAGTCTAAAATGTGGCAGCCTCTAGGAAGCATTTGGGGTAATTTTGCTTTGAAAAAGACTGTGAATCCCCTGGGTAAACAAAACCAGCCTAGAAGGATCCATGTAGTCTCCAATTGCCCATGGACCATCCCTGGTCTAGGGCCATGTTTATGTGAGCGCAAATTTGGACAGACTCGCATCTCTTCCACCCCACAGAACTGCACTGGCAAGATGGAGGAGTTCTTTCTCTTTGGGTCCTTCCTGGAGGCCACCATGATCGACCGGAAGAACGGAGACAAACCTATCAACTTTGAGGTCACAATAGGTTGGTACTGAGGTGGGAGGTGGGAACGTTAACGAATATAGGAGGTTGGTCTTCCATGATGGCCTGTGAGCAGAGTCTAAGACTGCCAGCTTAAAAACTGAAGCAGGCTCCTGTGCCTTTTATGGTTCTGTAGAAGAGGGAGTGGCAGAAAGCATAACCCAGAGGAGCAAGTCCAGAGGAGGGCAACCAAAATGGTGAGGGGCCTGGAAGCCCTGAAGCCCTATGAGGATAGACTTAGAGAGCTGGGGATGTTTAGTCTGCAGAAGAGAAGGTTAAGAGGGGACATGAGAGCCATGTTTAAATATTTGAAGGGATGCCATGTAGAGGGGGGAGTGGGCTTGTTTTCTGCTGCACCAGAGACCAGGACAAGGAGCAATGGATTCAAGCTGCAGGAAAGGAGATTCCACCTGAACCTCAGGAAGAACTTCCTGACAGTCAGGGCTGTCCGGCAGTGGAATCTGCTGCCTCGGAGTGTAGTGGAGTCTCCTACCTTGGAGGTTTTCAAGCAGAGGCTGGATGGCCATCTGTCGGGAGTGCTTTGAGGGTGTTCCTGCATGGCAGAAGGGGGTTGGACTGGATGGCCCCTGGGGTCTCTTCCAGCTCTACATTTCTATGATTCTATGATTCTATAATTTATTGGCTGATTGTCTGACAATGTCACATCCTGGATAACCTGCACTCGCCAATGTCACTCAGAGTTAGAACAGAAGCTTTTATTTGGAACAAAGCAAGCAACACTGCAACCTTCCTTAGATGTTGCTGAGACTATCGCATATTGAGTAGTTACAGAATTTATACCTTGCCATACAAATTGAGGCACACATAGCAGTGATTGGTGAAAACCATAAATCTCACATCAACCCACCAGGACAGGCAGTTTCCCAGATCCTCTGTTGTTTACATATATTTTATCTTTGAAGGAGAAGCAAGTTCCTGACCCCTTATCTAGAGTACTGCAAGTTCCCATAACACCTTTCTGATACTTTCATATTCTTCCTCTGATCTTCTCTCTCTTGCCCAAATACATTGTAGCAACAACCAATAAAGCAGTTAACTATTTGGTGCCCTGGAGTACCTTAGGAGCTTGAACTGGATGCATAATTGCAATTAGCAATTGGTAAGTGATACTTGGTAACGCCTTAGCAAACTGTAGCCATATCTAAGCTAGCAAAGCTATTCCAATAGATGCACTAATACACATCCAGCATACTTATGACAGGAGCCATATGACAGACAAACAACACTTTCTGAAATTCCCTGAGCCTTTCCACACTGCACAGTTATAGCGCTATGATTCCACTTTCAACGTCCTATGGAATCCTGGGGTTTGCAGTTCCGGGAGGGGCCAGCCGGCCCCTCCCGGAACTGCAAACCCCAGGATTCCATAGGAGGTTGAAAGTGGAATCATCGCACTATAAGAGTGTTGTGCGGAAATGGCCAGAGTTTGGAATGCAGAAGTGGGCAGAAAGCCACATTTTGGGGTGTTAGTGTAGGGGTGCATTGTGCTTCGTGACCTATTATGATACTCGAGGAATTATCTCTTCCTTTCTCTGTCCTTTCAGACTGAGATCTGCTGAGGGTGTAACAGATCCTCTTGCCAGTCTGGCCCCACCATTCGTCTTCTGGCTTCTTGTCCCTCACCTTATCATTCCGCCCCTTAATCCCTTCCTGAATTGGGCCTCCAGGTGACCCCCTTTTGTGGACTTGATGGTCCTTGGGGTTTTGTCGTGTATCATACAGGCCAGGCAGCTGGGCAGAGGCCTCAAGAGATAGTAGCAAGTTGCAGGCTGTAGAAGCAAAGCTCTTACACACAGTAGAGAGAGGGAGAGGGAGCAGCCCAAGTCAGAGCCAAAAGTCCAGAGTCCCAAGATATCAAATCCAAAGGAGCAAACCAGAATTGTATTCATACGGTAGGTGAAGTTCCAACTGGAGACAGAGTTCTTGGCAAGGAAGGAAGGGAAAGAGTTTTGACCAGTCATCAACCCTGGTCAGAGAAGCCAGATGCTTCTCATTTTTTCTGCTGCTCCAGAGACCAGGACAAGGAGCAATGGATTCAAGCTGAAGTAAAGGAGATTCCACCTGAACCTCAGGAAGAACTTCCTGACAGTCAGGGCTGTCCGGCAGTGGAATCTGCTGCCTCGGAGTGCAGTGGAGGCTCCTTCCTTGGAGGTTTTTAAGCAGAGGCTTGATGGCCATCTGTCGGGAGTGCTTTGAGGGTGTTCCTGCATGGCAGGGGGTTGGACTGGATGGCCCCTGTGGTCTCTCCCAACTCTACATTTCTATGATTCTATGATTTAGAGTCTGGTGCTGTCGATGCAGATGTTCTCTCCTTAGGGCTTGTTCGGTATATAAATGGGCTAATGCCTGAGTCCTCCTTTTTCTTGCCTTCATTCTGCCAAGGTAGGTAGGTACCCTTGCTGGTTCTTCCTCTGATTCCTGCTGCTGATGGTCCTTTTGTCCCCCTTGCTCTGGCTCCTGTTGCTGTTGGTTGTTCTGTTCCTTTGGGCTATCCTTTGCCTCTGAATCAGAACTCTCCTCCTCTCTCTGGGGTCTCTGGGGCAGTGTCATGCCCTGCTTTCAGGACCTAGACATAGATTCTGACTCAGAGACTGAAATAGCAGAACCTGCTGAACAGGAGAAGACAGTACCACCCACCCCATAGATAGAACAGGAGGCAATGCCAACCCCAGCAGAGAGCCCCGCCCCTTTTGACAAGGAAGATAGCTCACCTATACCCACCTTTGCTAAGCGTAGACATCAAAAGGAAAGCATACACAGATCTCAACGAATTTGTAGCAAGCAGCAGTTAATTAGGCAGCAGCTAGGTAAACCTCTGGACCTATAAAAGGCCAGCCATTCCCCTCCGGGACTTGTCGGTGATTAACTGACCGTTTCCCCTGCAGTATCTCTGACCTCTGACTTAGGATTGTATTGACTGTGCTTTGATTTATGAATATTGCTGGGACCGTTGTTATGCTTCGTATTTGTTTCAAGTCAGTTTTCCTACTAGATTAAAGTAAGGAATCACATTTTAGAACTGTTGCTTGCTGTTTGCTGCTGGCCCTTATCAGCTGTTCTTTGGCTGACTGCCTGAACTGAGAGTGGACAGGCAGGGCATGACAGGTCTCTACCAGCCCTTTGATTCTATGATACTAAGAACATGGGCTTCAGCCCCTATGGTAGATCCTTTTCAGAATCAAATCTGGAGTGGATTCAATATGTACATGCCCCATACAGACACATAGAAGCCACCAGATGCTGCTGCCAAGGCTGCCCTTGAACCTGTGCCATCTTTCCCTCTCTCAAGGCAATTATGGAAATGAGATTGATGGGATGTCCAAGCCCACCATCAAGAAGAAGAAAGAAGGGGGAGACGGCAACGAGGAGGAGTCTGAGCTGCTGCAGAACGAGAGCGAGGAGGAAGGCGGGGATGATGGAGAGTTCATGTCCGTGTCGACCACTCCGCCCATGAAGCCTTTGATTACCGACAGGCAAGTGAGCTGAGCTGTTTCCCCCAGCAATTTAGGAATCATATGGGGGCAAAACATGCATCTGAAAATCACCTCGAAGGGAGTCGAGGCATGCTTGGCCCTTATCCCTCCCTTCACCTTTACTGCACTCCCCTTGTTTCTGATGACTACTGCCTTTGGATGGCTTCCAAAGACCCAGGCCTCAGTCCCGTTGGTTAGTTCCATGAGAGTGGACCTATTGAGTCACCCGTGCAATGGTGAGAAGGTGGATCCCATTATTTCTGGGAATCTAGAGCTGAAGATAACAATGGAATTCAGACCAAAATGTTGGAGGAGGGGGGGCCTCTTAAAAGTGATTAGTCCATGATAGCTAAATCAAACCTCCATGTTCAGAGGTAGGTAGAGTACCCCAAATTACTAGTTGCTGGCCATCCACAAATGAAGAAGTTTCTATCTTCAAGTCTGCTGGTTGAGCCCTGGATGCTGGAGTGAGGCAAACACTTCCAGCCCAGAGTCCTGTCCAGCAGTTGTCTGTCATAAATATGTGCCCATGTAGCTATGCCAGAGCTAAGCTACACCAGAGTTATGCTGGATCACACTGTTGTACAATCAGTCGTGCAAGGGCAGTGATTCTTCATGTTTTCTTTTTTGTGCAACGTTTGCATACGGATGTAATTTTTCACTAAGGCCATTTCTGCACTAGCCTGTTATAGCGCTATGATTCCACTTTCAACCTCCTCTGGAATCCTGGGGTTTGCAGTTTAGGGAGGGGCTGGCTGGCCTCTCCCAAAACTGCGAACCCCAGGATTCCAGAGGAGGTTGAAAGTGGAATCATCGCGCTATAACTGGTTAGTGCAGAAGTAGCCCTAGTCTCTAGAGCAGTAGAAAACAAGATTGCCCCCATCTACTGTATGGCATCCTTTCAAGTATTTAAAATAAGGTGGAGGAAGTATGGTCTATATGTTCCCTGGATCGTGAAGAATCATGCCAGAAATCAAGACCCCACCCATTATAAAAATCTGCTGGGAAAGTGGGATTGTCACCTTGTTGAAAGTGGAATCATCGCGCTATAACAGGCTAGTGCAGAAATGGCCTAAGTTTCTTTTCGGAGGAAGCAACAAGCCATTTTTGGCAGATTTTTTCCCTCTGCAAGAAACTCTTCTCATCCAAGAAATATTGTTTCCTGCACAGAAAATTCTGTTTCCTGTGCAGAAAATGTCATTTTCTTTGCACAACAACTACATCCAAATTTTTGAACAGAAAAAATCCCCAGTGGCAGCATTTAGTGTGTATGAAACAGCATTTTCTGTGCAAAAAATAATATTTCTGCCTGGAAATATTTTCTGCACAGAAAAGACTGCTTTATTATGCAGAATTGTCTGTTTTCTGTGTGAAGAACTCATATGTGAATTTTGCGCAGAATAAGTCCCAAACTACAAAGATTCCCATCAATACAGGGTTCTTCTTGCTGGAGCTTTTCAAACATTTTGGAACATTCTTTCCACCACATAGCTTGTGCAAACCCCAGGATGATGCCACCCTTGGGCAGCCTTCTAGAAAGTTCAGGCACTTGTGTAATAGTGATTTTCATCACCAACCTGCAGTGATGTATTTAAATCTTTTACTCCAAGTCTCAAGTCATGTCTCAAGTCTCAAGTCTGAAGTCCTTGCGAAATACTTTCAAGTAGTCTCTAGTCAAGTCTCAAGTCTGAGAGCCAACTTTATACTCCAACCTGTATTCCAGAATTTCTAGACAGAGTCGAATAAAGTTGGTTTTAACAATTTAAGTAGAGTCAGTCCTCTCCTTTTGTGATTTTGCCATCTGCAGCTTTGGAAGTGGAGAACAGGATCCTTCTTACTTCCCATTTGCAAAGCTGGAGGCTTTTTCAGAAGTGGGGAATGGGATCCTTATTCCCCACCATTGAAGCTTCAAGGGCTTTAGAAGGAAGGATCCATCCTCCTCAAGCCCGTTGCCTAACACATTTTCTGTTCCCCTCTGAGATGTGTGTCCTGGGCTCAAGTCTTGCTTTCTGTTCTTAGGAAAAGTTTTAGAAAGCTCTTCCTGTCTGTAGCAGGGACAGGCCCTTTTTGCACACAGTTACTGTTGCAAGAGGGCCCCTTGAGCATCGTGTGAATGGGAGGATCGGTCCATACGAGCCTAAAGCGAGCCTAAAGCGGGACGTGCACGCATTTTATTATTTTTGGCTGGGAGCCAAAAATACTGCGCGGTCGTGCAATGCTCCCAGGGCCCTCGTGCACTTACCTGCCCTGCGGTGCGTCGGGCAAGCCAGGCCAGTTGCGCTTCCTCCCCCAGCGCAGCCTACAGCTCCCAGGCTGCACTGTGGAAGGAAGGGACGGGGCGCTTGCATGATGGTCGCGCGACCCGGAAGCCAGCTGCGGGAGAACGGAGGAGCGATGCAAGTGCCTCGTGCAAGAGGCTGCTTGCGCGAACAGCACCCCCCACCTCCGCGAGCAGGTAACGTGCAGAAAGGGCCACAGGCTGCTGAGCAGACCTCAACCCCAGCTCAAGCCCACTTCCTGACCCATATGCTCTTCCCTCTGAGAAATGTGTCCACACTTTGGGCTTGAGACAGATCCTCATGTGGCTAGTAAGTGATATGGTTTCTGGATGAATGTGTTATGTTGCTGAACCGAGGGCAGCAAGTTCAGTCACTAAAAATATGCATGTCTCAAGTCAAGTCAAATCAGTGCGTAATTTTTTCTGAGTCAAGTCCAAGTCGAGTCACTGAAGTGACTTACGTCTGACTTGAGTCCAAGTCAATCGACCTCGAGTCTACATCACTGCCAACATGACTCTGGCCTTGGTCTGCAATGGCTCCAGGGCTGTTGTTCTCTGTCCATGTGCACGGCAAGCCCATTTTCTGCCACACCAGTGGGTTTCATCCCAGTCCCAGGGCCCAACTGTTTGAAAAAGTAGAGGTGGAGAAAGGTCATGGCCTGGCAGAAGGGTCAACCCACCTTACCCAAATCCCCCCCGTGATAATTAAATGGTCTTCACCATCCTCTGAAGATGCTGTTTCCCCTGCTGTTCCAGGAACTATTTCCACCTGCCGTATTTTGACAAGAAGCCGTGCATTTACATCAAGAGCTGGTGGCAGGATCAGAGAAGGCGGCTCTATAACTCTAACATCATGGACAAGATTGCAGACAAGCTGGTGAGATTCTTGAGCTAAAGGAGGGAAGAGATGGGGTCATGGGAGGGTGGGTGTTCTGAACTGGAACGAGCTGCCATTCGAGGCTACACCAAAACTCCATTTCTTACAAAATACTGATACACATCAGTGCTGTCAGACAAGATTTAGGGATCATACATGGATGCAGCTGGTGGGCTACAGCAGAGAAAAGCATCACAGTCCTTTGTCTGATGGGTTCTTGCACCCCCTTGTGACAAGTGGCAGAATCAGGCCCCTAAGTAATTAATTTTCCAGGAGACATCCCAGGGGAATCCCTGAATCTGGATTATGGGTCTCCTGGGCTAGGGTGCACATTCTACTCCGTCTTCTACATGAGACCAAAGATGGATGCCCAAGATTTGATAAAGTGCAGGAGCAAACCAAAGAAACCAAAAAGTGACCTACCTCCTATCCTAATAGTTATGAGAACAGAACCAGAATGTTGGTAACAGGAACTCTTTGAGCTTCCAGGCTAAAGTGTAACTATCTAGCAAGGCCTGCTGTGAACCCTTTCTATGCTGAACAGCCATTAATGTTTGGCCATGATGCTGACAAGGACTCAAAAGCCCATCTGTCTCATGGCAGAAGCTTACTGCAGGAGGACACCAAGATGACTGACAGAAGTGTCCCATGGCTGGCTTAGTCTATTGAATGTTGTTTATGGTCTTTCAGGAAGAAGGCCTCAACGATGTTCATGAGATGATCAAGACGGAGAAGCCCCACCCGGAACGGCGCCTCCGAGGGGTCCTGGAGGAACTGAGCAGCGGCTGCCTGTGAGTTGGAAAAGCCCTGGTTAGTCAAGGGTCAATGTGTCAGGAAGCTGAGAAGGGTCCCGAGGTCAGCTTCCCTTCCCAAAAGACAGGACATGAACTTGGAATAATGGATGAAATCCATTTGCTAGGCCTGACTTACGTAAATTATTGTTAACTGGTGACAAGTCAGCTTCTGACTTATGGTGGCCCTCTGAATGAGAGACTTTCAGGACACCATGTTACCAACCGCCCTGCTCAGAAAGCTTTCCGCACTAGACTGTTATAGTGCTATGATTCCACTTTCAACATCCTATGGAATCCTGGGGTTTGCAGTTTCAGGAAACTGCAAACCTCAGGATTCCATAGGATGTTGAAAGTGGAATCATAGCGCTATAACAATCTAGTGCAGAAATGGCTCTCGTCTTGCAGATGCAGGGCAGCCACGGCTTCCCTGATTGAGTCTATCCACCTGTAATGTGGTTTTCCTCTTTCCCTGCTGCCTTCTACCTTGCCAAACACCGTTGTCTTTTCTATGGAGACATGTCATCCAATAATACATCCAAAGTAGGACAGCCTCAGTTCAATCATTTTGGCTTCTAAGGAGAGTTCAGAGTTGATTTGCTCTCAAACTGATTTATTTGTCTGTTCGGCTGTCCAGAGTATTCACAAAAGTCTCCTCCAGCACGACATTTCAAATGAAGTTACATAAATACCTTGAATAGCAATAGCAATAGCATGTGTATTTCTATACTGCTTATCAGCTAAGTGCTCTCTAAGCGGTTTACAATGTATTTAGCTAATTTAATTGCCCCCAACAAGCTGGGTACTCATTTTACCGACCTGTGTAAGGATGGAAGGCTGAGTAAACCTGGAGCCCGGCAGGATCGAACTCACAACCTTGTGGCTGCAGTACCGGCATTTAACCCCTTCGCCACCAGGAATCAATTGATGCATGGTAAATCAATTTACGAAAATCCCATTGAGTCTAGAGATCTCACAGAATCATAGAGCTGGTAGACACCACAAGGGCCATCTAGTCCATCCCTATTCCTCCATGAAGGAAGACACAACCAAAGCATTCCCTTTGACAGATAGCCATCTTGCCCCGATTTAACAGCCTCCAAAGAAGGAGACTCCACTACACTCCATTCAGGCAGCATATTCCACTGTCAAACAGCTCTTACTGTCAGGAAGTTCTTCCAAATCTTCAGTTGGAATCTCTTTTCCTGTAGTTTGAACCCACTGCTCTGTGTCCTAGTCTCTGGAGCAGCAGAAAACAAGCTTGCTCCATCCTTTATATGACATCCTTTCAACTATTTAAACATGGCTGTGATTTCACTTTATTTATTTGTGTGTTTGTGTTCTCCTCACTTTCGAATTTTGTTGGTCCCACAATTCTCCCCTGTCTCCCCCAACCTCACTTCCCACAGGCGGTTTGTGACCCTTGCCAACAAAGACCAGAACCACTCCTCCCGCACACGGCTGGATCGGGAGAGGCTGAAATCGTGCATGCGGGAACTGGTAAATATCTCTCCTGGGGAGGGAGGGATCTGTGGACAGAAAAATATGCAGAGAGAACTCTCAGGGTGACAGGCAGTAATGGGCATCTGCTCTGGGTTTTAGTCTGAACTTTGCAAGAGATATCCTCTTTTTGGAACACCTAACCTCAAAACAGGCTCAGCATTTTGGATAGCTTTCATTTGAATTCAAACCTGGAGTGTGTTCCCAAGTCCAATGACATGCAGCCTATTTACTATTCCCGGTCTTTGTGGGAATATGATGTCTGCCATGTTTCTATCATTAATGGGAAATAATAATTTGTAAATAGTGCCAAGAACAATTATCAATTGTTTCTCATTAACAGTTGGTCTGTTTCGCCATCAGCTGGCAGCCTGTCTCATTACGACTCCCAGTTAGAGTAGACCCATTGAATCCATGGAATTTACCTATGCATTGACTCACCATTGAACAATTGATTGAATGGGTCTACTCCAATTGGAAGTGGTCAACAGGATTCCAGCTGGTGTTTCACACATCATGACTCCGTGCTGGCTTATGTTGTGAAAATTAAAAGAGCTCTCCAATGGGAGTCTGGGTCCAGCACCTTGGATATGTCCTCTAAAGTTCAGACTAAAACCCAGAGCAGATTCACCATTACCCCACTGACCTGCACACCACCAGCCTCTGTTTGTTATTTGTTGGGATGCTACCAGTACTGAAAAATCCACCCTATTGTGTTATTAATTCTGTCAATAAGGGGAATGATTTGTTTTACCAATTACCACCAGAAGAAAATAATATGCAGTGCTGAATAGAATCATCTCTCCCCAGAAAAAAAATGCATTTCCACTCAACCGAAGCCAAGCCATTCTCAATCCCTGATCTTAAGAGAGGGTTAAGACCATCCTTTAGTCACTTTCACTGGTATCAGTGAAAATCAAGGGGTTTTAAATTTTTTGACTATGGTCTCCATTATGCTTGCAATTTAAAATCTGCATGTCTAGTTTGGTCCTCTTGATTTTAGAAAGGACCACAGATTTCAGCCAGATGTATCTTCTCATCTGTGAGAAAGAGCTGAAAAGACTCATAAAACAATTTAGCCCAGGATCAGCTGAAGCATTAATGTTTATTTAAAAGTACATTTCTGCAGAAGCGGGTGCTCTCCAGAGAGAAGGACACACCCCGGTATTGAATACCTCATATTTTATCTCCTGTCCCCGTTGCAGGTTTTCCCTCCTTGGGGATCCCATTGCATAGGACCCCAAAGGTTACAGCCTATCAGGATCGCCTAAGAAGTTACATTTCCCCTTCCCAATATTTCCAGTATGAGTGATCGCGCACTAATCATGCATTTCCCTCGTGTTTCCTTAATTCTCATTAGCAGTTTCAAAATGCCCCTTGGTGTAATCACCCTAACAGTTTCTAACCACCCCTTCTAAAGAATGCCAACCTTTTTTCTTATATTCCTTATCAACCAGTTTGCTCCCTACAGATGGCCTTGTCCTGTCTGGTGTGTTGTTATCTGAAACACACTGGCCACCCTAAAGATCCAAGGTCTTGGAGGCCCTTTTTTGTTCCGCTGCCAATTTTAGGAAGCTATTTTCTTAGACTTAGTGTATTATAGAAGCTAAAATATAAAATATACTGAAATATATGTGTAAATATATCTAAAATGCGTGTTATACATATAAGCTAATATATATGCTTCTAATACTTGTTATTAATACTGTATACCCAGTGCAGAAGCTAAAATAGATTTCACTTCTCTCATCATCTGAATAAAATTCTCCCACAGAAACCATCTATGAGCCTCTTTTAGTGGATTATTCTAAGGACGGCAGAGACCTTAGCACAGTGGTTCTCAACCTTCCTAATGCCGTGACCCTTTAATACAGTTCCTCATGTTGTGGTGACCCCCAACCATAAAATTATTTATTTATTATTTACAATGCCTCCCCCCTGGCAGAGGCCACCTCGCCGGCCAGGAACGGGGGGTCGGGCAGGGAGGGAAAGAGGAACCGCTCGTCTCCCCAGGGAAAAAAACTCCGAGAACCCCCCCCCGGCTCTGCTTCTGCTTTGCTCTCGTTTCCACTGGGGGGGCAGTGTGGGAAAAGTGTCCAGAGTGTTGACCCTGGCCGGGGGGGAGGGGAAGGAATCCCAGCGCCTTTGTCTTTTGCACCAGGTGCAGCTCACCCCCTGGAAAAGCGCCGCCTTGCAGCCCCCCGGCCCTTCCACAGCACCCCCCTTCGTGGTGAGTGGGGCAGGGGCCATGGCGAGGAGGGGGCCTGCCCCCCGTGCTGCCGCCACCCCCCCAAGCTGGCCCGTCAGACGGGAGGTTCTCCCAGTAGCGGAGAAGGGGAGTGATTTCAGTCCCTTCTGAACAGGGGGCAGGAGGACACGAGCGCATGGCTCACACTTGCGCACCACCACCAAGGAGGGAATGGAGCCTAAGACCACCGGAAATACGTATTTTCCAATGGTCTTAGGCAACCCCTGTGAAAGGGTCGTTCGACCCCCAAAGGGGCTGTGACCCAAAGGGGCTGTGACCCACAGGTCGAGAACTGCTGCCTTAGCAGAAACTACAGAGTTTATACAAGTTATCTGAAGGGCCATATCTTCCTTGATGAACTCATGTCTTGAGAACTTCTATGGAGGACCACCGCCTTCACAGATACATCTGGTGGGAACATGGGAGATGGGGCTTTCTCAGTAGCTAGCCTGGGGAACTCTGAGCCTCGAAAATGGCTAGGGCTGGCACCTTCCTTACTGTCCGTTCATAAGTAGGTGAAGACCTTTTTCTTTCGGTAGGCCTTGGATGGCAGACAATTCAAGGGGAGAGGGCTTTTCGGGTGTTGTGTTGCTTATATTTGTCATTCTTTTTTTACTGTTCTGTTTTCAACTGATTTTAAATTTAATCTATAGCTTCAGTAAACTTTTGGCTGTGTTTTTGGCTGTGTATGTTTAGGACCCTGAAACATTACAAATTTGGAAAAATTACTGTGGGGAAGGGGTTGCAATTCTCAAAATCACCCAGCCACTAATGATGTTGGCACAAGGATTGTGGGAGCTGTAATCCCCAGAAAGTAACTTTTCAAAGCTCTGGTTGCAGTCCTTCCACAAGCTCTGGTCACATCTATCGACTTCCCCAATCTAGGGCCATTTCTGCACTAGACTGCCATAGAGCTATTACTGCACTTGCAACCTCCTATGGAATCCTGGGCTTTGCAGTTTCGGGAGGGGCTGGCTGTCCCCTCCTGAAACTGCAAACCCCAGGATTAAATAGGGTGTTGCAAGTGGAATAATAGTGCTATAACCATCCAGTGCAGAAATGGCCTTAGTCCAGTTCCTATCCCAAGGTCTCCTCTCTCTCTCTCTCTCTCTCTCTCTCTCTCTCTCTGGGTATCTTCTTCTTCTTGTTCTTGAACTGGACACCATCCAGGAGATGATGGGCCAACAGGCCAAGACCATGCGATGCCAGGTGAAGAAGACTACCATCCGGGACAAGCTGAAACAATCCCAGAACTTCCTGCAGAAGCTGCGGTTCCTGGCAGACGAGGTGAGGACTGAGTTCATCCGTACCTACCTTAAGATGAGCAGAAGACAGAATTTGGGACATTCCATTGAATTAGAAACTTGGGAAAGAGTGTGGAAAATAGATATAAAATTTACACCAAATTTAAATTTAAGAGAAAACTTTTATAGAATGTTTTACAGATGGTACATGACCCCAGAAAGATTACAAAAAATAATGAAAAACGGGAATTCGAATTGTTAGAAGTGTGATGAAAAGACGGGGTCTTTTTTCCATATGTGGTGGACATGTAAGATAGCAAACATTTTTTGGAAGGGGGTACATGATGAAATCCAAAGAATGTGTAAGCTGAATTTTGAAATGAAACCGGAGCTTTATTTGTTAAATATGCGAGGGCAAGAAAAGGAAATCAGAAGTCATCAGAAGATATTATTATATCTAATAACTGTGGCAAGGTTGACCTATGTGCAGCACTGGAAAGAAAAGAAACCTATTGATATAGAAGAATGGAAGTTAAAAGTCCTGGATATGATAGAGATGGAAAAGTTAGCATTTTCTTTGAAGAATAAATCTATCCAGAACTTTGAGAAAGAATGGAAAGGAGTAGTGGGAGCTTTTCGCACCTTACCCATTTGCGCGACTGGGGAGGGCGTCTCGTGCGAAAAGCCTCATCCGGAATGCTGCCGCGTCCCCGCTCCTTTGTCCCGCAGCTTGCTTCCTGGTCGTGCGACCGTTGCGCTAGCGCCCCGCCCCTTCCTTCCACAGCGCAGCCTGGGAGTTGTAGGCTGCGCTGGGGGAGGAAGCACAACCGGGCCGGCTTGTTCGGCGCACCGCACACAGGTAAGTGCGCGAGGGCCCCGTGAGCATTGCGCAACCGCACAGTATTTTTGGCTTAGAGCTGAAAATAAGAAAATGCACGCGTGTCCCGCTTTAGGCTCCTGAGCGTCGCATGAATGGGAGTGCGTCGTACGGACTGATGCTCCCATTTACGCGACGCTCAAGAGCCCCTCGCGCAAAAAAAACTGCATGCGAAAAGGGCCTTGGATTGAGTAAGGATATAAATGTATAAGAAATCAAAGAAGAAATAATGTAATTATTCTTCTCTCTGTAAGAAGGAAATTATGTCTGTAATGGAACGGAAACAAGCAATTTCCACTGGAAGATTTAAGCATGGAAGTGTGTGTGTGGGGGTTATTTTCGAGACGAACTTTCAATAAAAATTATATAAAAAAAAAGATGATCAGGAGATACACGTAGCTTCCCCGAGTGCAACCAATGCTGCCATCTTGTCTGTTAGGAAGAGGGGTTGGGGGAAGGCCAAGTGGCAGCTGAAGGGTCCTGTTGGCTGGAGATGGAGGAGCAAAGCCCTTCCCTGGCCAAGGATAGCTGTACCCCTGCCCTCTTAAAGCCAGCCAGTGGATTTCCTCCATGCTGCACTTTAAGGAGGCAGGAATTACAGCTGCGGTTACTCACTTGTAGAGGAAACTGAGGCAGGGGTGCAGATATAGGGACAGAGGGATGAGGGCATTTCCGTTCCAAATAAGAGTCCTATGCCCCATATTAAATTTTCCTTCAGTCTCCAAATTTCTAGCATTGTTGAGGGTGAATTGTTGAAAAATGTTCACATCTTGCGCCCTTTTCGCAAGGCATTTTTGAAGCGCAAGGGCTCCTTGAGCGTCGCGTAAATGTGAGGAGTGGTCTGCATGACGCACTCCCATTTACGCGACGCTCGAGAGCCTGACGCGGGCCGCACACGGATTTTTTCATTTTCGGCTCAGAGCCGAAAATGGTGCTCAGTCGCGCATCACTCCCGAGCCCTGCACACACTTATCTGGCGTGCAGTGCCTTGGGAGCAGGGATGGTTGCGCATCCTCTCCTCAGTGCAGCCTGCGAGGTCCCAGGCTGCATTGTGAATGGAAGAGGCGGGGCGCTCGCGCAAGGAGGAAGGGAAGCGGCGGTGTTCCTTCCAAGGCCTCTTGCGCGAGGACCCCAACCCAGCAGCGCAAAAAGGTAACGTGTGGAAAGGGCCTTGGATTCTTCCATTTGCTGAGTTCCTTGGGTCATTTTGCTGCCCCTTTTAATTTGGATGCCTAAACTCTCTTTAAATGCTGAACTGATGTTTTAAGTTATTGCCATGCCAGACATTTGGAGACCGAAAGAAAATTTCATTTAGCGGCCAAAATTCTTATTGTGGGGTGGGGGAGAGGCATTGCTTTTATTTTTCCCTCCCCTTTAGCCACACCCCTGAGTTTGGGTGGTGGATTGGGGATTCTGATTGGGAAATCCATCCTAGGACAAGAAGAGGAAGTGGAGATTGACTCCTACATACACCACGTCTAATCCCAGCTTTTGCTAACTTAATTGTAGCAGAATTGCACTAAAAATAAAAAAACCAGCTGGACTTTGTGTTCTTCCTAGGATGTTAGTTTGTTTAAAGTATTTCTGTATCATCTCTCAGCCCACCAAGGGCTCCTGAGGTGATGAACAAATCACAAAATCATAGAATCCAAGAGTTGGAAGAGACCACCAGGACCACCCAGTCGAACTCCATTCTTTCATGCAGGAAAATCCAATCAAAGCACTCTCAGAAAGATCCAACCTCTCTTTAAAAACCTCCAAAGCAGGACTTCCTAATTCCTACTCCGAATTCCGAATGCTTAGGTGGAATCTCTTTTCTTGTTGCTTGAAGCCATTGCTCCGTGTCCTACTTTCTGGAGTAGTAGAAAACGTGCTTGCTCCATCCTCCATAGGACATCCTTTCAAATATTTGAACATGGCTATCATGTTACCTCTTAACTTTCTCTGCTTCAGGCTAAACACCTCCAGCTCGCTAAGCCACTCCTGAGAGGGTTTCATGGTTTCCTGGCCTTTGACCATTTTGGTTAAAAACCAATTAAAACAATAGAAAGATAAAAACATTTTAAAAATATATTAAAATATTCTTTAAAGATTCCCCAAAGCAGTCCAAAAATCCAGCTACAAAACAGTAATTTCAAGCATTGAATGCCATATGGAACAGCACTGTTTTGGCTGTAGTATTGCAGCTCCCAGCATTCCTCACCATTGGCTGTGCAAGCTAGAGCTGCTGAGTTTTGCAGGCCAATATCTGGAGGTATACCTAATTCCTACCCAAGCTTCAGCAGTTAACCAGAGCTTGCCAATTCTGAAGAATCCCCCAACCAACCAGTATTGTCATAGCTATTTTGTTGGACTGCAACATCCAGAATTCCTCACCCAGGATAGCTGGAATTCCCTAGCATTCCTCATTACACTCTGTGCTGGCTGAGCCTCCTGGGAGTTGCAATCCAACAACCTTTGGAGGGTCCCATATTGCCCTTCCCTGGCCTTAATTTAGTTGGTAGTCCCAATTTAAAAAAGACTCATTCAACCAATGGGTAACTTGGTAGGACAACCCTTGTGTAGGTTGCATGGATTCATTGGGTCTTCTCTAGTTGAGAACAACAGATGGATTCAAGCCCAGGTCCTTCTGGTGGTGATGGACAGAGAAGCAGGGTTTAGGGATGACAAGAGGTTGGACCATCTTGTCTTGCAGTTTCCTGTCCTGTTCTCGCTCACCCTAGCTCAGTTACGGAGGAGCAGAAGTGGCCAGGGGCCACTGATGGACTTCCCATGGAGCAACTTGTGGGCCATTGCATGGGCAGAATCCTAGACATGAAGCCTTTGATCTCATCCAAGACTCCTTCTCTCATTATTCTCTTCTTTAGTGATAAAAGAATATTTAAAAAATATTTAAGAAGCAATCAGAAAATATGTTTCTTGAATTTCAAGAATCTCTGATGGGAAGAATCCTGGACTGATGAGTATCTTCAGAATTTGGGGCTTGTTCTATGCAAAATTCACACATGGTAGATTGTACAGGAATATCATTTCCTGCACAAAATAGGCTGTTTTCTGTGCAAGACTACCGCGTGTGGATTTTGCACATATTAAGTCCTGAACCATGAATAGTTTTCACAGGCTTTCTTACAACAAGAAGAAAATTGCTGCAATAACTCATTGCTTCAGGGACCTTGCTCCCCTCAGACCATTTCCGCACAGGCTTAAAGAAACGGTGCAGAGTGTCCTCCAGGGAGGACGTCTGCACCTGGAAGTGGACTGCATTGGACATATTTAGTGTAGTTCCGCACCTGAGCCTGCTCTGGAATGACCCGAAGTGGTTGTCCAGCGTGCTTTTGAAAGACTGCTTGAAACTGGTCTTTCAAAAGCACGGAGTGCGCCACTCCATGCCCACACTCCGGTGCAGATTTTTAGGCTCACACCAGTGCGAGCCTGCAATCTGGCGGGAGTGGGCTTTAGGCTGGCAAGCTTCAGTGGTTGGTGGAGAGCCTCGACCAACTGGAAGCCGCCATTTTCGTCCCCAGAGTGGTGCGGAGTGGCGACCACACACTGCTCCGGACCAGCCTGGACCCAAGCGTGGAGCCAAGAAGTCCAGTAAGTATCGGCACGGGCAGTTCTCTCGCCCCATGCAGAAATGGCCTCAGTCACTGGGTTTACCATGCTTACCTTGCAAAGATGGAATGCCTTATTTAAGCTGGTTAACAGTTCCAAAATATAGAAGGGCTTTCTCCCTGGCAAGGTTTAATATCCTTCCCTCAAATTTGCTAACTGGCAGATTCAACAAAATACCACTGAGCAAAAGATGCTGCCCCTGTGATAATCAGGAAATTGAATCTATATCACTTTTTCGTTGTGGTTTCCACCAAGGAGCTAGGGAAGATTTATTACACCCCATCACACGACGCTTACCTGGGCGTCCCATAGAGTATCTAATGGTTATCTTACTGCAAGGTTCTGGCAAAGAGATTACACTTCAAGTGGCAAAATTTTTAAACTTAGCTATTTTAACTGGGGCCCTTTTTGCACCTTACCTTCGTCGTGGCGGTGGGGGTTGGCGCTCGCACGAGCAGCCGTTTGCACGAGCCGTTTGCGGCAGCCCTTCTGCCTCCCACAGCGGCTTGCCAGTCGCACTAGCGTCATGCAAACACCCCGCTCCTTCCTTCTGCAATGCAGCCTGGAAGCTGTAGGCTGCGCTGGGGGAGGAAGCGCGACTGGCCCGGCTCGTCCGACGCACCTCAGGGCAGGTAAGTGCACGCGGGCCCCGGGAGCATTGCATGACCGCGCAGCATTTTCGGCTTAGAGACGAAAATAAAAAAATCCATGCGCGGCCCACTTTAGGCTCTTGAGCGTTGCATAAACGGGAGTGTGTCGTATGGACCACTCCTCCCATTTACACAATGCTCAAGGGGCCCTTTCGCCTTCGAAACTGCGTGCGAAAAGTCCCTGGATATTCCTTGTCTATGTAAATGAAATATCTTCTTACCTATATTGGATGCTACCATTATCACCCTGATTGTATTTTCTCTGGTAAATATGAGCCACCATATTTATTTGTATTGTTTTAAAATGATTCTAATATGCTGTTTCAATGGTCTGTTGACCGTAATGAAATGAAATGAAAATGAAATGAAACTCATTGCTTCCTTTGAGGAAGAAGTTAGCAACAAATTACATTCGTCTTCTTCTTACATTCTGTGCACGTCTACTGTTTTTCAGCCCCAACACAGCATCCCGGACATCTTCATCTGGATGATGAGCAATAACAAGCGCATCGCTTACGCCCGCATCCCTTCCAAGGACATCCTCTACTCCATCGTAGATGAGGAAACGGGCAAGGACTGCGGGAAAGTGAAAACTGTCTTCCTAAAGGTTAGCCAAACATAGGGCATCATAGAATAGAATCATAGAATCATAGAAATGTAGAGTTGGAAGAGACCCCAGGGGCCATCCAGTCCAACCCCCTGCCATGCAGGAACCCCCTCAAAGCACTCCCGACAGATGGCCATTCAGCCTCTGCTTAAAAACCTCCAAGGAAGGAGACTCCACTACACTCCAAGGCAGCAGATTCCACTGCCGGACAGCCCTGACTGTCAGGAAGTTCTTCCTGAGGTTCGAGTGGAATCTCCTTTCCTGCAGCTTGACTCCATTGCTCCTTGTCCTGGTCTCTGGAGCAGCAGAAAACAAGCCCTCCCCTTCCTCTACATGGCATCCCTTCCAATATTTAAACATGGCTCTCATGTCCCCTCTTAACCTTCTCTTCTGCAGACTAAACATCCCCAGCTCTCTAAGTCTCTCCTCATAGGGCTTCATGGCTTCCAGGCCCCTCATCATTTTGGTCGCCCTCCGCTGGACTTGCTCCAGCTTGACCATGTCCTTCTTGAGTTGGGGTTCCCAGAACTGGACACAGGATTCAAGATGGGGTCTAACCAAAGCAGAGTAGAGTGGTACCAGTACCTCTCTCGATCTAGACACCAGACTCCTGTGGATGCAGCCGAGAATTGCATTGGCTTTCTTGGCTGCCGCATCACACTGCTGACTCATGTCCAGCTTGTGGTCTATGAAGACTCCTAGATCCCTTTCACACGTACTGCTATCCAGCCACGTGTCCCCCATCCTATATTTCTGTATTCCATTTTTTCTACCTAAGTGTAGGACCTTACACTTCTCTCTGTTGAATTTCATTTTGTTCAACAGTTTTTACATCAACAGTTTTTAATCTATTGAAAGCCACTTTAAAAGTTGCAAACTGGAATACTAACATTAAGAGGCATTGGAAATTAATATTGTACATGATAACGACAGCTCGAACTGAATATGCCAAATTGTGGAAGTCTCAGCAAATAACCACAATTGAACAAAGTTGGGGGACATTTATTGAGAATAGAAGTGCGGATATTGTTTCACAAAAATTAAAGGGGAAACCGGATGATCAGATAAAGGCAGAATGGCAAATTATAATGGGTGATTGCTGGGAACTGCCAAGTGAAAATGTCTGAATTATGGTTGAAATTAAAAAGGAATAACTGTAACATAACAGGAGTTGATGAGAGAAATGCAAGATCAAACATGTCAGATGAACATAGAATTGTGAGGCATAATTTTTTATATTTGAGTAGATAATCCAGAAAATGAAAACTAGATCAGAGTGGAAGAACAAAAACATTACATGTAAAAGTACAATTTGAGATGATGTTTTTTTATTTGTGAAACTTAATAAAATTATTTTTTTAAAAAAAGTTGCAAACTGGGAAAAATATGAGATGGTTGATGACGACGACGATGATAAAAGCAGATAGCTAAAAATAGTTTAAAATACAAAATTTAAACAGAATTTAAAACATGCAGGCTAAAAATACACCACGCCACTATCAACACTATTCTTCCTTATGATTAAAAAAACCCCTGTCAAACACACTACATTGTTGTTATTATTATTATCACCTTTATTCTATCCTGCTTTTCTCCCCGAGGGACTCAAAGCAGCTTAGGAACTTAAAATAACATAATTAAAAACTGTAATATACAAAAGTTAAAACACAGATTTGGAAGTAATCTAATACAAGTAAGACAACATTAAGTCTACATGTTTGATGCAGTAATATTATGTTAGATAAAAGATCTGATTAAATCTATTCTGTGAATATCAGGGATAAGTATTCGTAAGGATTTGAGGACATGGTTAAAACGGAACAAGAATATTTATTTGCTCTGAAATAGGCTACAAGGAAGGATAAGGTAAAAAATTGGATAAGATACTAGATTGTTTGCTAATTATTTTTCGTGTTATTTTTATTTTCTTGAAACATCAATAAAAATATATGGAAAAAAAACCACAGATTAAACAGCAGTAATTATTAAAACAATATTAAAATACATATTAAAAACAGCATACAAAAAGCTATTAAATAGCAATTAAAATAACTGGAACCATTCTATATACAGATTGCATATTAAGTGCCTGCTGGGATAGGAATGTCCTTAACTGTTTCCTGAAGGTAGGCAGGGAGGGTGCCAGTCTGACCTCTTTGGGCAGGAGTTTCGGGGCCTGGGGGCAGCCACTGAGAAGGCCCCGTCTGTCCCGTGTTCCCACCAACTCCACCTGTGAAGGTGATGAGACAGAGGCCATTTCTGCACTGCACTCTTAAAGCGTGATGATTCCACTTTCAACATCCTCTGGAATCCTGGGGTTTGCAGTTTCGGGAGGGGCCAGCCTCTACAGAGTTGGAAGAGACCTTAGAGGACATCTGGCCGGCCCCTCCCGAAACTGCAAACCCCAGGATTCCAGAGGAGGTTGAAAGTGGAATCATCGCGCTGTAAGAGTGTAGTGTGGAAATGGCCAGAGAGAAGGGCTTCTCTAGCAGATCTCGGTGCCTGGGGAGGGAAGGCAGGGGAGGATATGGTCCTTCAAATAACCTGGACCTGAGCTGTGTAGGGCTTTGCAGGTCATCACCAGCACTTTGAATTGTTGTTGTTCTTGTTACAGTAGGTCACTGGTATCCGCTAAAGCAGTATCCCCGGTTTCACTTACCCACGATCCACTCCAGGGCCATGGCTACCACCACTGGTCAGGATCCTTGCTCTGCACAGCTGGGCCCTGTGTTCTTCTCTGGGCCAAGGAAGGAGTCTCCCTCTGTCCTCAGCCGAGATAAGTGCACAGCTCCAAGCTGCTTCTCTCTCAGCCAGGGAAGGAGATGGACCCTCTTGCCTTGGCCTAGAGAGGCATGGGAAGCCCAGCTCCTTGAAGCCACACACACTTCTCTCAGCTGAGGAAGGAGCCCCCCACCCGGCTGAAAGGGGCATGTGGCTCCCCCTGCTTCTCTCTCAGCCAGGGAGGGAGATGGACCCTCTTGCCTTGGCCTAGAGAGGCATGGGAAGCCCAGCTCCTTGAAGCCACACACACTTCTCTCAGCTGAGGAAGGAGCCCCCCACCCGGCTGAAAGGGGCACGTGGCTCCCCCTGCTTCTCTGTCAGCCAGGGAGGGAGATGGACCCTCTTGCCTTGGCCTAGAGAGGCATGGGAAGCCCAGCTCCTTGAAGCCACACACACTTCTCTCAGCTGAGGAAGGAGCCCCCCACCCGGCTGAAAGGGGCATGTGGCTCCCCCTGCTTCTCTCTCAGCCAGGGAGGGAGATGGACCCTCTTGCCTTGGCCTAGAGAGGCATGGGAAGCCCAGCTCCATGAAGCCACACACACTTCTCTCAGCTGAGGAAGGAGCCCCCCTCCCGGCTGAAAGGGGCACGTGGCTCCCCCTGCTTCTCTGTCAGCCAGGGAGGGAGATGGACCCTCTTGCCTTGGCCTAGAGAGGCATGGGAAGCCCAGCTCCATGAAGCCACACACTTCTCTTAGCTGAGGAAGGAGCCCCCCACCCGGCTGAAAGGGGCACGTGGCTCCCCCTGCTTCTCTCTCAGCCAGGGAGGGAGATGGACCCTCTTGCCTTGGCCTAGAGAGGCATGGGAAGCCCAGCTCCATGAAGCCACACACACTTCTCTCAGCTGAGGAAGGAGCCCCCCTCCCGGCTGAAAGGGGCATGTGGCTCCCCCTGCTTCTCTCTCAGCCAGGGAGGGAGATGGACCCTCTTGCCTTGGCCTAGAGAGGCATGGGAAGCCCAGCTCCATGAAGCCACACACTTCTCTTAGCTGAGGAAGGAGCCCCCCACCCGGCTGAAAGGGGCACGTGGCTCCCCCTGCTTCTCTCTCAGCCAGGGAGGGAGATGGACCCTCTTGCCTTGGCCTAGAGAGGCATGGGAAGCCCAGCTCCATGAAGCCACACACACTTCTCTCAGCTGAGGAAGGAGCCCCCCTCCCGGCTGAAAGGGGCATGTGGCTCCCCCTGCTTCTCTCTCAGCCAGGGAGGGAGATGGACCCTCTTGCCTTGGCCTAGAGAGGCATGGGAAGCCCAGCTCCATGAAGCCACACACACTTCTCTCAGCTGAGGAAGGAGCCCCCTCCCGGCTGAAAGGGGCACGTGGCTCCCCCTGCTTCTCTGTCAGCCAGGGAGGGAGATGGACCCTCTTGCCTTGGCCTAGAGAGGCATGGGAAGCCCAGCTCCATGAAGCCACACACTTCTCTTAGCTGAGGAAGGAGCCCCCCACCCGGCTGAAAGGGGCACGTGGCTCCCCCTGCTTCTCTCTCAGCCAGGGAAGGAGACGGACACTCCTTCCTTGGCTGAAAAAGGCACACGGCTCCAAGCAGCCGGGCCTTCCACCAGATTTGGCTTCCAGGGATGGAGCTGCTCACCAAACCCCTCCAGGAAGGAAGGGAGGGAGGGAGGGAGGAAATAGAAGCCAACTGGTTGAGCTGCTTCCCTCCCTCCCCAGCTCACCTGGGCTGAGATTCGAAATATAGCATCTGCTATATTTTGCCATCTGTCTTAAGTCTGGGAACATATCCCTTGCGGATATAGGAAACCTACTGTATTAACATTATTCCACGGGCAAAAAAATGGTTTCCTGAAACTGAAGAAATTCTATTGGAATGAGAAATTCAAGAATGAGACTTCTGCACAGTGTTCTTCTAATATTCCCGATAGACATGCATGCTGAAATGTTTTGGAGAATTATTCTGTCCAGAAATACAGGTGTTTTTTCTACATGAAAAATGTGGGCTTAAATCCTATCATTAGGCTTAGAGTAGAACACTTGAATCATTTTGAATGGCTTTTGAAACATCTTGAATGATTGCCTTCAGCTCCATTTGGAATCGTAGCCAAGTAGTTTTGTCAGGAACCGAATTCACACACACAAATATAACAGTGTTAATGTACTGTTTATTAGGAGTGTGATACATAGTATGGGACTTCAGTGAGTGAACTGAAGGCAATTAGCAAAATCCAAACATTAAAAACAAATAGTTTCCCATCCCGCCTGCAAGAGACCTTGGAGATCTGGTTCCAGCCTGGCAGCGCTTATCACTACATTCCTAGCTTTGTTTATCTAACGGTCTCTGGTTCCTATACCTTGTTACAAGCAAGCAGCCAATTGACTCATACTCCATGGCCCTTTCCACACGTTACCTGCTCACGGAGGTGGAGGGTGCTGTTCGCGCAAGCAGCCTCTTGCGCGAGGCACTTGCATCGCTCCTCCGTTCTGCCACAGCTGGCTTCCTGATCATGCGACTGTCGCGCAAGCACCCCTTCCTTCCTTCTGCAGTGCAGCCTGGGAGCTGTAGGCTGTGCTGGGGGAGGAAGCGCGACCGGCTTGCTGATCTGATGCACCGCAGGGCAGGTAAGTGCGCGAGGGCCCCGGGAGCCTTGCACAAGCACGCAGCATTTTTGGCTTGAAGCTGAAAATGAAAAGGTGCGTGCGCAGTCCGCTTTAGGCTCTTGAGCGTCGTGTAAATGGGAGTGCATCGTATGGACCGCTCCTCCCATTTACGTGATGCTCAAGGGGCCCTCTCGCATAAGAAACTGCGTGTGAAAAGGGCACATGTCCCATAACTGAAATATGGAGGGCTACCCAACAGTTTGGAAGTCAGATCTGGGGGTGGCTTGAAGGTTTTGATGCAGTGGTGGAATGCTTTCTCTTCTCTCTCTTGGTCCTTTTCTGTCTCAGTTACCAGGAAAACGGGGCTTTGGACCAGCTGGCTGGACAGTGCAGGCCAAAATGGAGATCTACCTGTGGCTGGGGCTCAACAAGCAACGGAAGGACTACCTCAGCGGCCTGCCGTGCGGCTTTGAAGAGAAGAAACTGCCCAAGGGACAGGGCGTCCCAATTTTCCCACCCATCTGCCTCCTTTACACCAGTAAGAGCATCTCCCTCTGGCTTTTGAGGGTATCAGGGCCCCCTTCAGGTGTGAAAGTCCTTGCCTTAGAAGGATGATTTTAGTGCTAGCCAAGAAGATGGCTGCTAACCTATACCCTCCAACATTTAACCAGATCAAAATAGTGACACGTGTGGCCAGGCAACATCAGAGTATGGTCAAGATAGCAAAAGTTATGATGAAGAAAACACAAGCGAGCAGTTTGCTTTTGCCTGAGCCTCCTGGGAAGGGCGAGATTCTGTCCCCTCTTCTCCTCTCCTCCCTGCTTTTGCTGAATTAATGGAGTGCAAACTCCTTTTGCGTTTTGAACTCAGTTTGCAGCAATTAAAGGAAGATAATGACAAAGTGGAAACCCAGGAGGAGGAGAGAGGAAATTGGGAGATTGTAAAGGCAGATGAGAAAGTGGGATGGCAGAGGATGAACTGGGACTCTCCCTGCCAAATGGAGATCGTTGGAGGGTATACTAAGCACAGCTTTTGCATCTCAATGGACATACTTTTATTCTCACCAATTGGGTTTTGGGATTTTGCCACACTGTTTTATTTTGTTATTTTAAGCTCTTTCAAAGTTTTTTTTTTTTAAAAAAATGGATTCAGACTGCTTAATATTGTTTCTTTATTGTCTGTACCCACTGGCCAAAGATTCTTGGATATCAAATCACTGATTCATAGATTGTAGAGTTGGAAGATCTAGCTAAGGGCCATCTAGTCCAACTCCCTGCCTTGGCCACCCAACCACTGCTCAAAAATTTTCAATAAAGGAAAGTGTACCACTTTCCAAGGTCATTCATTCCACTGTCAAACAGCTCTTACCATCAGGAAAATCTTCCTATTCTTAATTGGAATGTCTCTTTTTGTAACTTGTCCATTCATTTGGGTCCTGTCTTCCGGAGTAGCAGAAAAAAGGCTTTTTCCATCTTCCATCTGAGGGCCCTTCAGATATTTGAAGCTGGCTATCATATCATATGAGAATATATGGTAAAGTGGTCTGAAAATTGGATTACAACCGTGAAAATCAGGATTCAATTCCCACTTAGCCATGGAAACCTACTGGGTCACCTTGGGCCTATTACACTTTCTCAGCTCCAGAAGACTCCATGATAGAATCATAGAATCATAGAATCATAGAAATGTAGAGTTGGAAGAGACCACATAGGCCATCCAGTCCAACCCCCTGCCATGCAAGAACACCTTCAAACCACTCCCGACAGATGGCCATCCAGCCTCTGCTTAAAAACCTCCAAGGAAGGAGACTCCACTACACTCCGAGGCAGCAGATTCTACTGCCGGACAGCCCTGACTGTCAGGAAGTTCTTCCTGAGGTTCAGGTGGAATCTCCTTTCCTGCAGCTTGAATCCATTGCTCCTTGTCCTGGTCTCTGGAGCAGCAGAAAACAAGCCCTCTCCTTCCTCTACATGGCATCTCTTCAAATATTTAAACATGGCTATCTTGTCCCCTCTTAACCTCCTCTTCTGCAGACTAAACATACCCAGCTCTCTAAGTCTATCCTCATAGGGCTTCATGGCTTCCAGGCCCCTCACCATTTTGGTCGCCCTCCTCTGGACTTGCTCCAGCTTGACCACATCCTTCTTGAATTGGGGTGCCCAGAACTGGACACAGGATTCAAGATGAGGTCTAACCAAAGCAGAGTAGAGTGGTACCAGTACCTCCCTCGATCTAGACACCACATTCCTATTGATGCAGCCGAGAATTGCATTGGCTTTCTTGGCTGCCGCATCACACTGCTGACTCCTGTTCAGCTTGTGGTCTATGAAGACTCCTAGATCCCTTTCACACGTACTGCTATCCAGCCATGTGTCCCCCATCCTATATTTGTGGATTCCATTTTTTCTACCTAAGTGTAGGACCTTACACTTCTCTCTGTTGAATTTCATTTTGTTCGCCTTGGCCCAGCTCTCCAATCTATCCAGGTCATTTTGAATTTTGATCCTGTCCTCTGGCGTATTAGCAACCCCTCCCAATTGGGTGTCATCTGCAAATTTGATGAGCATGCCCTCCATTCCTTCATCCAAGTCACCTTAGATTCACCTTAGGGCCACCCTAAGTCAGAAATGACTTAAGGACACACAACAAAACAATCATATCATATGAAATATAAACATGGGAATGCTTTGATGGGTGTTCCTGCATAGCAGGGGGTTGGACTCGATGGCCCCTGGGGTCTCTTCCAACTCTATGATTCTATGTGACATAATTTTTTTAAAATTTCATTTCATATCTTGCCTTTTCCTCAAATGAGACCCAGGGTGGCTCACAGCATGCATTAAAAAAAAAGTACATGAAATAAAACCTGATAAAGAAGTTTTTAAAACATTATCATATTAGAATAATAGAATCCTAGAGTTGGAAGAGATCCAAGGGACTTCCGATCTGCCTCCCCTTTGGCCATGCAGGACACAATCCAAGCCCTCCCTTTGACACGTGGCCATCCATTCTCTGCTTTAAAAACCTCCAGAGAAGGAAGAGACTCCACCACACACTGAAGTTCTTCCTAATGTTTAGCTGGAATCTCTTTTCCTGAAGTTTGAAGCCAGGTATGACAACAGCAACACATTAAAATTGTATAAAATCATTCAAAGCCATGGTAACAATAACCGTGGAGCACACCCATCCCATTGAAACGCTTTCTGCATAGCCATTGAGTCACCAAATGCCTGTTCAAACATAAAGGTCTTTATCTCCTGGCAGAAAGAGAGCAAGAATGTCACAGACTAGTCTTCTGTGACAGAGAGTTTCACGGTCTGGGAGCAGCCATTGAGAAGCCCTCTCCGTGTCCTCATGAACCATTCTTTTGTCTTTACCTGCTGGCAGAAAGAAAGCAGGATGGGCACAGACTAGGCTTGTCTTCCAAGACAGTGTCAATGTCAGGCGGAGGCCAAGCAACCGCAGAGGCAACAGGAGTTTTATGGCTTTTAATAAGGAGTCCGTAAAATAAGGGTTTACAGCACCCAAAACAAACAGAGGCAATAAATAAAGCCCTAAAGTAATTAAGGGGTTACGCCACCCAAAATGAACGAAGGCAGCAGAACTCAGGAATGGCAAGCCCTTGGAACAGGTATCAGAGTCCCAGATGAATGGCGGTTGTTGCCCCATAACCCCCCACTCCCCAGCGTCTGCCTTAAATAGTCTTTAGCCCAGCTGGGGCTGATCAAGTGTCCGTTGACCTGGCCTGCAGCTGAAGGCCCTCTGATCTCAGCCGCTTCTCTAGCAGGTGTTTTGATTTACGAACCGCCTCTAGAAGAATGTGGGGGGACCCAATCAGTGCTCTGGCGTGTGGCGTCTGCTGCAAGCTCTGGGCTGGAGTCAGAAGCAGCAGCTTCTGTCGAGCTGGAAGCACTGGACTCCTCTGCTGTAGGTATCGGCCCTGGGTCAGCTGGGGAGTCGCTGGCAGGCCCCTCCCTTGCCTCTGCAGGAGCCCCCTCTCCCTCCAAGGGGTTCTCCCCTGGCTGGGAGTCCAAGCCCAACTCAGAGTCCCCGTCTGAATTGGCAGCCTGCTCAGCCTCCAGCTCAGCCTGGCTCATGACAGTCAGTGAGTTCCATAGCCTGGGAGCAGCCACCAAGAAGGCCCTGTTCTGTGTCCATCTATGTCTTTGTCAAGGTTGTTGCTGGGCAGGGAAAGTTTTCCTATGAGTGGACGGCAGAGAGAAGAGGCAGTGTGGCCAGAGAGCCAGGTGCAAGGCCAGCAGGATTGTTATGGCTATGTCTTGTGTGTTAGAGAAGGCCACACGCCAGAGCACTGATTGGGTCACCCCACTTGTTCCAGGGTGACAAGGTAGCATAAAAAGGCTGGTGTTTGCCTTGACCAGCGGCCAGTTAGACTCCCTAGCTGGACCTGCCATGCCGTTGGCAGTATTCTGTTTGTAAGGGGAGATGCTGCTCGATTTTCCTCCGTTATCATCTGTTTTTCCTCTTTGTCGTATTGCTTGCAAGCTATCATGTTTTTGCTAAATCTTATCTTAGGCCCTTTCCACACATGGAGGAAAAAACGGGCGAAAACACGCTAGGATGGACCTTACCTGCATCTGGGTAAGTCCGTCGCCGCGTAGAGCAGCGCGTTTTCGCTGCTCCACACTCGTCGGCGTCCTGCAGCGTCCTGCAGCGTCCAAAATGGCAGCTGGTGGAGGCTCTCCACCAACCGGAGAAGCTCGCCAGCCGGAAAGCCTGCCCCCGGCAGATCTGCAGGCATGCCCTTGCGCGCATCTGCAAATCTACACCGGGCGCTACGATGCGGCTGCACGCCCCATGCCTTTTAAAAACCACATGAAAAGTGGTTTTTAAAAAGCACACGGCGCCACCACTTCTGGTCACCCTAGCGCGGATTGGGGTGTGGAATTACACTAAAGTAATCCGCCCCAATCCATTTTACGGTGTAGACGACCTCCGTCAGAGGTCGTGCTACACCGTTTTAATACTCCCGTGTGGAAAGGGCCTTAGAGTGCAGCAATAAATCAGTATTCTAAGCCTAGCTAGTGAGTCTCTGGAATTTTTTCTGCTTCACTGGGACTCTCTGCTGCGGTGAAGCCTTGCTTCACAGATAGCACTCTGCTCATGCTCAGAGAAGCCAACTCCTGCCAACCCTGACAGTCTTTACCTGCTGGCAGAAGGAGAGAAGGGAAGGCACAGTATGGTCTTTCATGGCAGAGAGTTCCATACCTTTGAAAGCGGTGGAACAGAGAGAAAGCCCTTCTCTGAATATCTTAAAACTCAGGCAGATTCAGATGGAGAGATGTAGTCTTTCTGTCATGCCCCGTGTAACTCACCATCCACAGATGAAATCTGGGACAAATGTGACCAAGCAACATCAGAGTGAAGTTCTTATAACTTGCGGTCCATAAACTTCACTCAGACATAAACAGTGGTGTTTATTTGCAGCAAAGTGAGCAACACAGCACGCTTCATCGGAAGCTGCTGAGACCGAAGCGTGCATGACGATTACAGGATTTATTCTTTTCCATACAACTTTAGGTACACAAAGCTGTAATTGGGGAGCATCACAAATTAAACAGCACCCTGCCATGTTAGACATTTCTCAGACTCTCAGTTGTTTACCTGTCTTTCATCCTTGACGCTGGAAAATGTTTTTTGCACTTCATCTCTGAGCACTTCAAGTTCTCACAACACCATTTGGTACTTTTGTTTTCCCCTACTTTGATCTTCTACCCCTGCATTGTAGCAGTTAATCTACAATTACACAATTAACCACTGGAATAGAGATGTGAGCTTCAAAAAGATATATTTTTGCAATCACCAATTTGCATTTGATATTTTGTAGTAATATCCAAGCTGGCAATCTGATCTCTTCTAATACACATCCAGCAGGTATCTTATGACGGGAGCCATGCATCCTGACATTTTCTTGCTGTAAAGTTTTCCTGGGGGGTGAGGGAAGGCTCTTTGGACCCTTGCTGAGCTACCTCCATAAATGCTACCTCCCTCTCTCTTCTTCCAAATCCAGTCAATGAATTTCCTCTCCCTTCCTCTGTCCACAGAGAAACAAGTCTTCCAGCTCCGAGTCCACATGTACCAAGCCAGGAGCTTGTTTGCTGCAGACAGCAGTGGTCTTTCTGACCCCTTTGCCCGGGTTTTCTTCATCACACAGAGCCAGTGCACTGAGGTAAGAGGAAGGGCACCTTGGAGACAAATGTTGGACTCCGGTATCTTCTGTCCAGGGTCTGTATGCACCCCCATGATCATTTTTGTGGTTCCCTTGACCTCCCCCAAACCTGGCTGCTGAATTCCACATTGTAGCAGCAGTATTGCTAAAGCCGTACACCTGTGAACTTTATTGCACTAAAACAAGGCATCTGGAAGGCACATGCCTTATTTTCATAGGAGAATTATGCTCCTGTACAGAGATATAATTCTTCACTAAGTTTCTCATCCAAGGAAGCAATGAGTAATTGTAACAATTTGCTTCCAGCTGTGATATTTGCATCTAGGGACTTATTCTGTACAAAATTTGCATATGGGTATTCTTTAAACAGAGAGAAATGTAAGGTCCTACACTTAGGCAGAAATAATGGAATACAGAAATATAGGATGGGGGACACGTGGCTGGATAGCAGTACATGTGAAAGGGATCCAGGAGTCTTCATAGACCACAAGCTGAACATGAGTCAGCAGTGTGATGCGGCAGCCAAGAAAGCCAATGCAATTCTCGGCTGCATCAATAGGAGTATGGTGTCTAGATCGAGGGAGGTACTGGTACCACTCTACCCTGCTTTTGTTAGACCCCATCTTGAATCCTGTGTCCAGTTCTGGGCACCCCAATTCAAGAAGGATATTGACAAGCTGGAGCAAGTCCAGAGGAGGGCGACCAAAATGGTGAGAGGCCTGGAAGCCATGAAGCCCTATGAGGATAGACTTAGAGAGCTGGGGATGTTTAGTCTGCAGAAGAGGAGGTTAAGAGGGGACAAGATAGCCATGTTTAAATATTTGAAGGGATGCCACGTAGAGGAAGAGGGGACTTGTTTTCTGCTGCTCCAGAGACCAGGACAAGGAGCAATGGATTCAAGCTGCAGGAAAGGAGATTCCACCTGAACCTCAGGAAGAACTTCCTGACAGTCAGGGCTGTCCGGCAGTGGAATGTGCTGCCTCAATGGAGTGTAGTGGAGTCTCCTTCCTTGGAGGTTTTTAAGCAGAGGCTGGATGGCCATCTGTCGGGATTGATTTGAGGGTGTTCCTGCATGGCAGGGGGTTGGACTGGATGGCTCGTGTGGTCTCTTCCAACTCTGAATTTCTATGATTCCAAGAATAGCATTTTCTGCATAGGAAACATCCTAAGTATCCTAATGCATTTTCTGCATAAGAAACTTCCTATGAAACATCCATTTCCTAGGCAGAAAATAATATTGCTATGCAGAAAGATAATTTCCTGCACAGAAGCTGCTCTTTCCTGTACAGAAAATATTGTTTTCCTCGCAAATCAAGCATGTGGAAATTTTGCACAGAATAAATTCTCAATCATATCATTTTCTAAGTAGGAAACAGCACAAACAATCTGTTTTTGGCACAAAACAACCATGTTCGAATCTTGTGCAGAATAAATCCTGAGCTGAGAATATTCCTGTCGATCTAGGATTCTTCTCATCAGAATCCTGCTTGAAAAACATGCTTTTTGGCCATTGTTTTAATGGTTTTGAATGTTCTTTCCATCTCTACTCCAGGGACCCTCTGGGGACAGTGTTCTCCTATGAAAGAAGGTGCATGCTTCTTCCACATCTTGTACTTGTGCAAAAAAAAAGTATGGAGTATTTTGTCAACTAGAAGTGATGGAAGCGGTGGGAGTGGTTTCAACTATTGGCATCATCACTGAATTTTGGCAGACAATAGCAGCAGTTGGGTAGGAAGTTAGGGCAACAGTTTAGCCTGGCAAGAAACAACAAAGATTACCTACTCCTGCCTTAAGTGGTCTTTGTCCAAAAAGCTTGCTTGTAGCCACAAAACTGAAATTTCACATGGTCCAGAAGCCTGATGCTTAATGACTGCTTGGGGATGGATGTATAGAGTTGGAGGCTCCAATCCCAGTGAATATGCTCTGGATTTTAGTTGGAACGTTAAAGGAGCTGTCCAAATTATGAACCCTGCTCCCCACCAAAAAACCCAAAACAAAAAGTATTGGACAGCTTCTTTAAAGGTCAGACTGAACCCCAGAGTGGATTGACTACTTCACTGACATGGTACCCACCAGCTGGATATGATTCTGATGCTCCTCAAATTTCATTGGCCATACATGGTACAATCCAAGATAACAATTCCATCTTTGGAAGTTTCTTGGTGGCAGAGGGAACTTAGCAACACCTTCTCCTGCGGTTCCCTGGAGAACTAAACGGTTAGGGAAGTTCATTTGAAAGATCGCCCTTATGTTTGGTTGGAATCTCCTTTCATGTCCTTTGAAACCACTTGATAAAGTCCTACACAGAAGGCAAGCTGTCCTCGTCTTCCACCTGATAGCCCTGCAGAAATCTATAGATGGCTATCATAACAGCCCTTCTCCATCTTCTCCTCTTCAGACGCAACGTTCCCAACTCCCTCAGCTGCTCTTCGTAGGGTGTCTTTGGTTTAAAGGAGTGTTTGCAGAGAGGAACGCCTGGGATGATAAAATCTCAAAAGCAAAATTGAAAGAGAATGCAGTGCTTCCATAAACCACTTGCGGGATTTTACAAGAAGCTGCAAGATATCTGGCAACACTTGCTGGGGATGTGATGAGGTGTGGTCCATGCTTATTTCTCCCTTCTCTTCCTCTCAGGTCCTCAATGAGACACTTTGTCCCACGTGGGACCAGCTGCTGGTATTTGACAATGTGGAGCTGTATGGAGAAGCCCATGAGATGAGGGATGACCCTCCCATCATCGTCATTGAGATCTATGACCAGGACACAGTGGTAAGAGAAGCTGGGGGCTCAGAAGGGAACAATGATGGTTTCCAAGCCACCAGATTCTTTCTGATCTTGGAAACCACGCAGGGTCAGCCCATTGGAGCTCATAGACCTGAACACAAACCTATCATGGGGTTTTCAATGTGACTTGTCCAAGGACACCCAATCGGTTTCCATGGCCAAACAGGGATTTGAATCCCGGTCTCCCAAATTCTTAGTGCTAGCCAACCCTGATCCTGCATTTTAAATGAATAAATAACACTGAAAATTCCCCAGTGCCCCCTTTTATATCCCTCCAGGGCAAGGCAGACTTCATGGGCCGAACCTTTGCCAAGCCCGTAGTGAAGATGTCGGATGAGGACTACTGCTCACCCCGCTTCCCACCCCAGCTGGAGTACTACCAGATCTACCGGGGGAACTCCACCGCTGGAGACCTACTGGCTGCCTTTGAGCTGCTCCAGGTAATGGCATCTGGTTATGGGGCAGGGGAAGGGCATCACACCAGGAGGAGTTGGACGCCCTGGGTAAGGTGGACAGAATCATCCGGCAGAGTTCATCCTTTGATGTAAAACCTAGTTTGGGATGGGTAGCAGTGCAGCAGAGCATTTTACAGTAGAGATCCCCATCATGAGACTCTGTATAACAAGATCCTTAAGAGGGAGTTCAAAAATGCAAGTAGCTATATTGACTTATCTATTTGTCTGCCTGTCTATCTATCTATCTGATCTGTCCTCCCCTTTCTAACAGTTTTCATCTCTATAGGCAGCAGGTCTTTTGTAGAGCTAATTTTTTATATATGTATGTATATGTGTGTGTGTATAGTTTATATATATAATTTATTACTTACTATTAATTAAAACATTTATTATTAGTTAATAATTAAGAATATGATATTAATAATTAATAATATAGGCCAGTATTCTATGTCAGTTACTGAACTAAGTATACTTAACTAAATAACCTCTCATGAATATGCAACATTTACCTAGATTTATTCATTTGTAACTGCTCTGTATTCATGATTGCTACTTAAACATAATTGTAATAGTGCTGCCATGAGTGTAATTCCCCCAACCTGCCCTGCACCCTACGTTACTGGGCATCAGCTGCCTGGGGAGAAAGAGGTCCATTTTGCTGTCAATCAGAGTATGGGTGAAGGACATTTCGATCAGGTTTGGGGGTCAGGGGTTCTGGCCAGGAGAGACTTAAGGCGATCCTAAGGTTAACCCATCACAGGGTTCTCTGGGCAAGATTTCCTCAGAGCGGGTTTGCCATGGTCTCCCTCTGAGGCCAAGAAAATGTGACTTCGCCAAGATCACCTGCTGGGTTTCATAGAAATCATAGAAAGTATAGAAATGTAGAGTTGGAAGAGACCCCAGGGGCCATCCAGTCCAACCCCCTTCTGCCATGCAGGAACACCCTCAAAGCACTCCCTTGGACAGATGGCCATCCAGCCTCTGCGTAAAAACCTCCAAGGAAGGAGACTCCACTACACTCCCAGGCAGTGTAGTCCACTGTCGAAGGGCTCTGACCGTCAGGAAGTTCTTCCTGAGGTTCATAGAATCATAGAAATCTAGAGTTGGAAGAGACCACACAGGCCATCCAGTCCAACCCCCTGCCATGCAGGAACACCCTCAAAGCACTCCCTTGGACAGATGGCCATCCAGCCTCTGCTTAAAAGCCTCCAAGGAAGGAGACTCCACTACACTCCGAGGCAGCAGATTCCACTGCTGGACAGCCCTGACCATCAGGAAGTTCTTCCTGAGGTTCAGGTGGAATCTCCTTTCCTGCAGCTTGAATCCATTGCTCCTTGTCCTGGTCTCTGGCGCAGCAGAAAACAAGCCCTCTCCCTCCTCTACATGGCATCCCTTCAAATATTTAAACGTGGCCCTCATGTCCCCTCTTAACCTTTCCTTCTGCAGACTAAACATCCCCAGCTCCCTAAGGCATTCCTCATAGGGCTTCATGGTTTCCAGGCCCCTCACCATTTTGGTCGCCCTCCTCTGGCCTTGCTCCAGCCTGACCATGTAATTCTCGAATTGGGGTGCCCAGAACTGGACACAGGATTCAAGATGAGGTCTAACCAAAGCAGGGTAGAGTGGTTTCCATGGCCAAGTGGGCATTTAAACCTTAGTTTCCCAGAGTCCTAGACCAACACTCAACACCACTAAACCACACTGGCCTTCTGTTGTAGAATACTGGTTGCAATTATGACAAGATCAAATATAGTCAAATACATATATTATCAGGTTACCAAATGTAATCTGTCTGTCTGTCTGTCTGTCTATCTATCTATCTATCTATCTATCTATCTATCTATCTATCTATCTATCTATCTATCTATCTATGCATCTACTGGGATTCCAGTAGTCACAGGACAGACCGTTCAAAAACACTACCTGCTCTACCCATCCACCCCCATGGCTTAGCCCCAAAGCCCGGATGGGATGTCTTTGGTCCACTCACTAGCATCTCCGCCTAGCTTATCTTGCAGAATTGATGTGTAACTCTCTTGAATTCCATGGAGGAAGGGTGAGATCAGGATGTTGATGGACAACTGAACCAATCTGTCGGGAGTGCTTTGAGGGTGTTCCTGCATGGCAGGGGGTTGGACTGGATGGCCCCTGGGGTCTCTTCCAACTCTACATTTCTATGATTCTATGATTCAATCAAGGGCCACTCAGTTTTTCTGCTTCATGGCTGCCACACAACTCCAAGACTGTGTGAATGGATCCTCAGTGGGTTAGGGGAGGGTCTTGCTGCCTTTCCTTGCCTCTGTCTTTGCAAGTGGTCTTTGTCTTGTAGCTCTGTTTCTCTTTTTGCCTGTTTGGGACCGGGGTTGGTTGGGTGCTGCTTTGCTTTGTTACATCCTGGATCTGCTTTTTTTTGTCCCCCTCCTTCCTTTCTTTCTGTCTTGCTTCTGTGTTGTCCCAGCTTCCGTACGATGATGAAGAAATCAGGCAGGCTTTGCAGGCAGCCACTGACCCGTCCTACATCCCTCAGACCAAGGTGCTTTCCAAATTGGCATGGACCATGCTCAGACTAATCGAAATGACCCTTGTAATGCTCTGATCCATCAAACACAAGACCAAAAACCCTCTTAGTCTGCTGTGGCTGGTGGCTCCCAGGTCAGTTGGGCAGTGAAGCCACTCCAGACTTTAGAGGATACTTTAAAGGAGTTGTCCATGGTGCTGAAACATATGAAATAGATTCAGCACCTTGGAGAACTCTGGAGTGGATACGGGAACCATCAGCCGCCGCTGATAACCTTAAGATTTTCCCTTATTCCTTTATCCCCTTTTGCCCCATACTGCTTCACCTCTCCTTCCCCATATCTGCATGAACCGGACTGTCCCAGGTTTTGGTTGTCTCCCCACACTCCCCATGGAGTCTTCCTTTATAGTTCCCCTCAAAGAACGAGAGAGGAGCCTTCCTAGCATGTAGGTAACCCTCAAAGCTGTTGCACAGCAAGTCTCTCGGGGAAAGATGTATTGCCAGCAGACCCAGGTAACAGTACTTATTTGTCTATCCCCCATTTCTAATGCTGGTTTATTGTTACTTGCTGTTAAGGCAGCTTTGACAGACATGGGCTTATGAATGAGACTCCTCCAACAGCCCAGCTCAGGTCTTGCAAGCTCAGGGCAGCTGTGGCTTCAATCTATAGAGATCTCCCACTTGTAATGCAGTCTTTCTCTTTACCTACAGCCTTCCACGTTTCTGAGCATTATTATTTGCATGCTATCATCTCTGGAAAAACTACCAGCATGTTCAAAATCTCTCTTGTTGATATAACAGATCTTCTCGGAGGAGTCTAGAAACTTTGTAAGGCTGTCATTGTTATCTGCAGAAAGTTAGAATTTTCAAAAGAACTGCAGAAGAAAAAAAAATGTAAATAATAAATTGCAGTAATAGTGATATTGGCATTGTATCTTCACAAGGAAATAGACAGGCAGGTTTTTTTAAGCTCAAGGCCCAGAAACTAATTAAAAGCAAAAAGCATCTAATGGCGTTATGTCCACTTTTGGGCTGTCAAATCTGTTTCTATTGCAACATATTCCATTACTTCCAACTTTCTTTTCTAAGTCATGGGCGAAAAAACTGCAAATTGAAATATTCCAAATCATAGAACTGGGGAAAAAAAAAAAACACTGTAGAACAAACATAATTTATGCAAAGCCACAACTTTCTGGAATTGTGATGATTATGGAGAATTTTAGACTCCCGAGTGAAGACCTGTGGACTGACTGGCAGATGCATGAATGGAAAACTTTGTCCTCCAACAGATGGAACTGGATGAGAACTTTTGTGGTAGCTACAGGTATCAATGGGGGTGATGTATCGTTGAAGAGCAGGGGTTTTTCTTCCTAGCTGCCCTTTTTTATCTCCAGATTGGACCAGCTGGGAAGTCGGACTTGCCTCCCATTGATGGACCCACAGACATGGATCGGGGCCCCATCCTGCCAGTGCCGCTTGGTATCCGCCCCGTGCTGAGCAAATACAGAGTGGAGGTAATCCAAATTTCTTTGATGAGTAGTGTGGCTTCGCATAGGTAGGTCTCTTTGGAGACAAAGGGCATGGCCACATAGAAACACTTTCCAAACAATCTCCCACAGGGAGAGCAACAGAGGATGAATGACTTCATGTGATAAGTCCCAGCCAAAGATGCCAGTATCCTGCTGGAATTGCAATTGACCCTTCCTCGTGTGATAAAGCCCTTAGACCCCTGCATCATGCTGGCTCAGTTTTCGTTGCAAGATTTATTCCATGGAGGTTTGCCCTTGGCTTCCTCTTAGGCTGGGAAAGAATGTGGGTTGCCCAAGCTCATCCGGTGGGCTTATGTAGAGATTTGAATCCTGATCTTTCAGAGTCCTAGTTCAGTGTTCAAACCTCTACACCACACTGGCTGGTGTGTTGTACCAGATCAGAATAATAACTTGAGTGACAATGTAATATCTACACACTCATTGTGGAGCAGAAGCATACTAGGACAACTGTGGGGTTGAAGGTCCGAATCCTCTTAGGTTTGTCTCAGAGACAGTAGAGATCCCTACTCTATTGGCACCATCTCAACATCTTCTCTGTCTTCTCCTCTAGATCTTGTTCTGGGGATTGAGGGACCTGAAGCGGGTGAACTTGGCCCAGGTGGACAGACCTCGAGTGGACATTGAATGTGCCGGAAGGGGGGTCCAGTCATCCCTCATCCAGAACTACAAGAAAAACCCCAACTTCAGCACGTTGGTCAAGTGGTTTGAAGTGGTGAGTGTTTTCTTCCAAGGTAGTAGCAACAGACCATGCAGGAAGGAGAAATGGGAGCATCTCTTGTTTGTTTGTTGAATGGAAACATCCAACGATCTCAGGTTGGTGTGCAGTAAAATCAATTTTTTGTTGGACCTCTATCTATCATCAACCACCCTACTCAGGCCTTGTAGGCACAGGGGAGCTGTGGCTTCCCTGATTGACTCCATCAATCTGCAGTACTGTCCTCCGCTTTTCTTTCTGCCTTTCCAGGCATCCCTGTCTTTTATATATAGTGAGTCCTGTCTTCTCATGATATGTCCAAGTACAGCAGTACAACAGATTCTGAAGGGTCAAGAAATATCATTGAATACTAAACTTAGGAGCTCCATTGCCATCGTACTTCCAATTTCTATGTATGGTTGTGGAAGCTGGACAGTGGAGGAAGCTCAGAGGAAGAAAATCAACAAATATGGTGCTGGAGGAAAGTTCTACAGATACTCTGGACTGCTAAAAAAGACAAAGGAATGGGTCCCAGACCAAATCAAGGCTGAACTCTCCCTGGAAGCCAAGATGACTCAACTGAGGCTGTCCTACTTTGGCCATATCATGAGAAGACAGGACTCTCTAGAAAAGACCATAATGCTTGGGAAGGTAGAAGGCAGCAGATTGGTTTTGTCATATGCTGCCTTGAGACCTCTGGATCAAAGATGGCATAAAAGATGTAAATAAACCAGTAATAGGCCATAATTTGCTATGTTATTTTCCTGTGATTTTACTTGTACAAGTTGAGTATCCCTTATCTGAAATGCTTGGGACCAGAAGTGTTTTGGATTCCCCCCCCCCAGATTTTGGACTATTTTCATATACATAATGACATAGCTTGGAGATGGGGCCCAAGTCTAAACATGAAATTCGTTTATGTTTCATATTCACATAGCCTGAAGGTAATTTTACATAATATTTTAAAGAATTTTGTGCATGAAACAAAGTTTATATACGCAGAAGACAAGGTGTCAGGATCTCAACCACCAATTTTGGATTTTGGAGCTTTTTGGATTTTGAGATTAGGAATGCTCAGCCTGTATTTTTCTTTTTATCTTGGACATGGTTTTAAATCTTTGGAAAAAAAACATGGTATGGATAAAATAATACAATACAGTACACTGCGGGGGCCATTTCCGCACTAGCCTGTTATAGCGCGATGATTCCACTTTCAACATCCTCTGGAATCCTGGGGTTTGCAGTTTCAGGAGGGGCCGGCCCCTATAGAGTTGGAAGAGACCTCAAAGGACATCCAACCGGCCCCTCCGGAAACTGCAAACCCCAGGATTCCAGAGGATGTTGAAAGTGGAATCATCGCGCTATAACAGGCTAGTGTGGAAATGGCCGGGGTCCATCTTGTCCAGCTCGCTTCTCCACACCCAGCTCTACAACCAACGCCAACTCAACGGTACCCGGATCCCCTTCTGTTCCTTTCCAGGACCTGCCCGAAAACGAGCTCCTTCATCCCCCCTTGAACATCCGTGTGGTCGATTGCCGCGCCTTTGGCCGTTATACTCTGGTGGGGAGCCACGCCGTCAACTCTTTACGGAAATTCATCTACAGGCCTCCTGATAAGAAGGCTCAGCACTGGAGCACAGCAGGTAACCCATGGCTTGCAAATGCATTTTGGCCACTGAAAGATGTAAATAACACACTATTAAATAATTGCTGTTTACTTCTTTTAATTTTTTTTTAAATAATTTTATTAAGTTTTGCAAATAAAAAAACATCATCTCAAATTGTTCTTTTGCATGTAATGTTTTTGTTCTTCCACTCTGATCTAGTTTTCATTTTCTGGATATCTACTCACATATAAAAAAAATTATGCCTCACAATTCTATGTTCATCTTACATGCTTGATCTTGCATTTCTCTCATCAACTCCTGTTATGTTACAGTTATTATTCCTCTTTAATTTCAACCGTAATTCAGACATTTTCACTTGGCAGTTCCCAGCAATTACCATTACAATTTGCCATTCTGCTTTTATCTGATCATCCGATTTTCCCTTTAATCTTTGTGAAACAATATCCGCATTTCTATTCTCAATAAATGTCCCCCACTATTGTTCCGTTGTGGGTATTTGCTGAGACGCCCACAATTTGGCATCTTCAGTTCGAGCTGTCCTTATCATGTACAATATTAATCTCCAATGCCTCTTAATGTTAGTATTCTCGAGAACATTTGTCATGTTTAACAAATAAAATTCAGGTTTTTTTCCAAATTGAACCTTCAGTATTTCACACATCTTTTTATGTATTTCACTCCAATATATCTTTGCCTTGGGACATGACCACCACATATGCAATATTGTTCCCACCTCTTTCTGACATTTCCAACACATTCCCGTGCCTGTGTTGTAAATCTTTTTTAACTTCTCTGGTGTCATGCACCATCTATGAAACATTTTAAAATAGTTCTCTTAGAGATTCTGAGCCATTGTGAATTTTTGTGTCCTTTTCCAGCTCTGTTCCCATTCATCTAATTGAATTGAATGCCCAATATTCTGTGCCTACATTTTTATTTTTTTTATTATTGTAATTTTTATATAACAGACATTCCACCATTACAATAACAGTACTTTTACATACTTTTTTCCCATGAAATATATATATAAAAAATTAAAAGGTATAAAATGGATTTAATGTTTCTACATATTGCATATTATTGTAATCCCATCTACTTTCCCCCCATTCCACTTGTAAATATATTTTATTTTATCTCTGTGTTCCCTGTTCCCCCTTCCCCCACTCCCCCAATCTTTCCTCGATTTCTCCTTCCCTCACCCCTCTATAAGCCCCCTACTATCCTTATATCGTGCTTTCCTCAAGTCCATACTGATTTTAGGTATTTTTAGCTGACCTACAGTTTGTGAAATATCCTCTTATTGTCATTTGCTTAGAATCATAGAATCCTAGAATCATAGAAATGTAGAGTTGGAAGAGACCACAGGGGCCATCCAGTCCAACCCCTTTTCTGCCATGCAGGAACACCCTCAAAGCCCTCCCTTGGACAGATGGCCATCCAGCCTCTGCTTAAAAACCTCCAAGGAAGGAGACTCCATAGAATCATAGAATCCTAGAAATGTAGAGTTGGAAGAGACCCCCGAGGCCATCCAGTCCAACCCCCTTCTGCCATGCAGGAACACCCTCAAAGCCCTCCCTTGGACAGATGGCCATCCAGCCTCTGCTTAAAAACCTCCAAGGAAGGAGACTCCATAGAATCATAGAATCCTAGAAATGTAGAGTTGGAAGAGACCCCCGAGGCCATCCAGTCCAACCCCCTTCTGCCATGCAGGAACACCCTCCAAGCACTCCCGACAGATGGCCATCCAGCCTCCGCTTAAAAACCTCCAAGGAAGGAGACTCCATAGAATCATAGAATCCTAGAAATGTAGAGTTGGAAGAGACCCCCGAGGCCATCCAGTATAACCCCATTCTGCCATGCAGGAACACCCTCAAACCACTCCCGACAGATGGCCATCCAGCCTCTGCTTAAAATCCTCCAAAGGAGGCTCCACCACACTGCGAGGCAGCAAATTCCACTATTGAAATGCTCTTACCCTAATGTTTCTTCCTAATGTTTAGGTGGAATCTCTTTTCCTGACATTTGAAGCCACTGCTCCATGTCCTAGTCTCTGGAGCAGGAGAAAACAAGCTTGCTCCACCTTCCATATGATATTTGAACCCTGTTCTCCCAGAGTCCTAGGCCAGTGATCAGACCACTACAGAATTCTGACTGTCTTCAATTCCTTTATAGAATCATAGAATCATAGAAATGTAGAGTTGGAAGAGACCGCAGGGGCCATCCAGTCCAACCCCCTGCCATGCAGGAACACCCTCAAAGCACTCCTGACAGATGGCCATCCAGCTCCTGCTTAAAAACCTCCAAGGAAGGAGGAGACTCCACCACACTCCATGGAGGCAGCAGATTCCACTAGATTTGTCTTTGGATTATATTTAAAATAACCTAATATCTAACTACACTTTTATATTTAAATACACACTTATCTATTATTACCTCTCTAAATACGTATTTACCTATTATTTCCTATTCTAATTCCCACTCTTAATATAAAGCTACTATACAGAATCTTATCTTGTTATCTAGATTATTTGCTGTATTTAATTGCCTTTTACTCATTCTATAATTGGTCATCAGTTCCTTTCAAACGGTTGAACTGAAGCTCCTTTCGTCAAATTTGGTAGCTTCTCCATTTCAATGATATCCATGATTTAAATAATAACTAGCACATTTACCTGGCATTGCCTGGGATTTTATTTTCCTCTTAAGAACTCACCAAACTATGTTCTCTAGTACCTGTAAGTTTTCCCCATATTTCCGAGTGCAATCTGTATTCAGAGTTATTTACACACACAGTTTGGGTTCCTGGGGGAATACACTGTCCTCCTCCTTGCTACTAGGCCTCGTCTGCATAGCAAACTGGCCTATTTCAGTACCTGGATGGATACATAGATAGATAATAGAGCATATAATAATTATATATTATATGGATGGATACTTAGATAGATAATAGAGCATATAATAATTATATATATTTTATATATATTATAATATATATATTATCTACTATATAAAAGTCAAAGTTTGTCTGTTTGTGAGTTTGTCTGCTTGTCCGTATCAGGCAGGCAAAGACCTCATACGAATGGCTGTGTGAAGCAAGAAGACCTTATGTAATTGGCTGGCTGTGAAGGTTCTATGGAATCCTGGGGTTGGCAGATCATGGAGGAGCCTTTAGAAGTCTCAGCCAGAGAGCTCTTGGGTCTCAGACTGGTTGCTATGGAGATGAGGCCTAGCAGCAAGAAGGAGGACAATGTATTCCCTCAGAAACCAAACCTCTCTTATGTTAACAACTCTGAATACAGACTGGAGTGGGGAATAGGGGGATAAGTTACAGGTACTGGAATAGGCCAGTTTGCTATGGAGATGAGGCCTAGCAGCAAGGAGGAGGACAGTGTATTCCCTCAGGAACCCAAACCGTGTATGTAAATAACTCTGAATACAGACTGCACTGGGAAATATGGGGAAAACTTACAGGTACTGGAGAACATAGTTTGGTGAGTTCTTAAGAGGAAAATAAAATCCCAGGCAATGCCAGGTAAATGTGCTAGTATAGTATAAGCAAAAATACAGTATTATAAGCACAGATGTAAGTATTATAAGTGCAAATACTGCATAAGACAAGAGATGCACCACAAAGAACTTCTACAATATACAGTACTGTCCACAAGATGGTGCCAAGTCCATTGAGAGAAGAAAGCATCAGGTGGTCGCAAAAGTGTCATGCAAATATGACAAAAGAGTGGAACACACATCAAGTATATGGGTTCTGGGAACAATTCAAACCAGTCGAAAGAGTGGGTCGTCGAAAAATCAGGAGATGCCTTTATGTGCAAAACTGTCACAATGCAGGCAAAACAAAAAAGAACGGGGGAGTTTTGATACTTCCAGAGCCTTTTTGCTTTTCCGAATCAGCCCTCAAAGGTGATGTGCTGTTCCTGGAGGCTTTCGTAAAAGGCAGTGCACTCTTTGCAGGGGAAAAAGGGGTTACTGAGCAAGGCCAGAGTGGTCGAGGGCTGCAAAAACAGCTGGTGGGGGTACTGCATGAAGCCTAAGGGACACACTTTGCCAAATCTGCTCCATATAAGTACAATAGTTTGTGATGACAGTGGAGTCCTGGAGCATCCATAAGACTTAACCGTGCTCTTACGCCCCAGTATTTGTGTGTGCTTCTCTTCCTTCTGAGTTTCAAAGGCAAGGTCCTCCTATATAGAATCACAGAATCATAGAATCATAGAAATGTGGAGTTGGAAGAGACCCCAGGGGTCATCCAGTCCAACCCCCTGCCATGCAGGAACACCCTCAAAGCACTCCCGACAGACGACCGTCAAGCCTCTGCTTAAAAACCTCCAAGGAAGGAGACTCCACTACACTCCAAGGCAGCAGATTCCACTGCCGGACAGCCCTGACTGTCAGGAAGTTCTTCCTGAGGTTCAGGTGGAACCTCCTTTCCTGCAGCTTGAATCCATTCCTCCTTGTCCTGGTCTCTGGAGCAGCAGAAAACAAGCCTGCTCCTTCCTCTATGTGGCATCCCTTCAAATATTTAAACATGGCTCTCATGTCCCCTCTTAAACTTCTCTTCTGCAGACTAAACATACCCAGCTCTCTAAGTCTGTCCTCATAGGGCTTCATGGTTTCCAGGCCTCTCAACATTTTGGTCGCCCTCCTCTGGACTGGCTCCAGCTTGTCAATATCCTTCTTGAATTGGGGTGCCCAGAACTGGACACAGTATTCAAGATGGGGTCTAACCAAAGCAGAGTAGAGTGGTACCAGTACCTCCCTCGATCTAGACACCATACTCTTATTGATGCAGCCGAGAATTGCATTGGCTTTCTTGGCTGCCGCATCACACTGCTGACTCAGTGTTTTCCTTATGTTTCCCTTTGTGTCTGTTCTCCATCTGCTTATATATTCCTCGCTCTGCTGTGCTGTGTCTCACCTTGTCACCTCTGTCATAAAAGGATTCACACCTGTTCTTTCTCTCTTTGTCTGTCTCTCTGTGTGTCTCTCTCGCTCTCTCTGCTTGGGCTCCTTCTTCTCCTCCTTCTCTGTCCAGCTAAGCTCATGAATGCCTACGTGGCCCTGGCAAACGGAGGCCCCTACTCTTCTCCCGCAGGTGAAATTGTGGTCAACATGGAGCCGGAGGTGCCCATCAAAAAGATGGAGACCATGGTGAAGCTGGAAGCGGTGAGTGGAAGGACGTTATGACTGAATCCCAAAGCCCAGCAAGCTCAATACTGCCCAAAACAGAGAAAAGGATCCTGTTCAGATCCTGGTTGGAAATAAAGGTTGAGCATCCCTAATCCAGAAGTTGCAAACCTCTAAAACCTGGAACTTTTTGCTGCCAGCCACCGGCTTCTGCCTTCCTTCGTCTCCCAGATCCTCAGTCTCTCCGCCGTCAAATTTCATACACAACACAAATAACGTACAAATAAGGTATGACGCTGGAGAGGGACACGAGGATCTGTGAGATGGCAGGAATCCAGGCATGATACTCGGCGCAAATCCATGCATCCCTCCATTTTACGGATTCCCCTTATCACTCTCCAGCTCCATGTCTCATTTGTTCATTACCTGTGTTGTGTATGAGACATGCAGCAAGATGGAGGATCTGAGAGACTGAGGATGTAAAGGACTTGATACCTGTATTTGGGGGAAAAATATACAATAGTGTGCAGATCTTCAGGGAGCTCTCCAGCCGCCCATTTCTGCCTTTGAAGCGGCAGCTGTGGCACACCTGCTCATTCATTCACTGTCTTCCTGAAGATCTCATATACCATACTGTATTTTACATATATGCAAATACAGGTATTCCAAAATTCCCAAAACTCGGAAATCTGAAACACTTCTGATCCTAAGCCTTTTGGAAAAGGGATGCTCAATCTGTACTAGTTTTTTTGGGCTACAGCTCCCACATCGGTTGAAGGATTCTGGGAGCTGCAGTCCCCAGAAAGAAACTTTCTCAGACTCTGGTTCTACTTGGCTTGTGGTTGCATCTGGGCTCCCAGAGGTCTTAAGGTGCTCATGGGGGGCTTGCTCGTTCCTTAAGACAGCATTGTGGGAACCACTGGTTGTGCTCCTTTCTGTGCCTTGTTTGCTTTGCCTCCGTCCCTCTGCTCTGCTCCCCAGTTCTTTCTCAAAGTTTATCGTGGCCTCCTGGGTGTTTGCATTGCAAAGCCGTGTCTCTTGCTAACATTGCCTCATTAATTAAAATGGCATCACCCTTCCTGCTTTGCTTGCATGAAGAGACCTGGGAAGTATACACACTGGACACTTAAAACAGTTCAATCCCACATTAATTCTTATGGCTCCATTATAAAGAATCCTGGGATCTGTAGTTTGGCAAGGGAATTAGAATTCTTCTTAAGTAGGCGCTAGAATGCAGAAGAAGGCTAAGTTCTTTATCCAGCTACAAATCCCAGACCACTACCAATACAAACATAGAAAAACAAACATATATTGGCTGTACACCTAGAGAAATCTGTTAACCACTTAGGTTCAGTGGAAGAGCTTGGAGTGTGCGTGTGTGTGTGTGTGTGTGTGTGTGTGTGTGGTGGGGGCTATGGTGCATGGGGGTGTGGCCATGGGGTGTAGCCGTGGTGCATGGGGGTGTGACCAGGGCATGCGAGGTGAGGCCAGGACACCCCCAAAAAATTGCTGCCCAGGGCAAAGCGCCCTCTCGTCCCTATGTGACTGCTTAGGTCTGGTTCCTCTGTTTAGACAAGTCTGTTAATTTTATTGTCAATAATTATTCACATTTTCATGGTTGCTATGTGTTTTCAAGGTAATTCTAGGGTTTTCTTGGCAAGATTTATTCTGGGGAGGTTTGCCATGGCCTTCCTCTGAGGCAAAGACAGTGTGACTTGCCCAAGGTCACCCAGTGGGTTTTCACAGCTGAGCAGGCATTCAAACTCTGGTCTTCCGAAGGAGTCCTGGTCAAACACTCAAACCATTTACATCACATTGGCTCTCTTATTGTTAATATATGCATTTAAAAAAATTATGTAAAATAGAGATAATCTACGGAACTGAATGTTTATGCGGAATGGAATGTTAAACTCAGATTCAACTGGAAAAATTGATGTCTGGAAGCGGGGAGGGCTTTTTATTGTTTTTTCATTGAAAATTTTGATAAAAATTAATTAAAAAAACAATTTAAAAATCTCCATATGAATCACATTGCCTGTGGCGGGAGCCAAGATGGTTAAAGTGGTATGAAACTGTTTTAGAGGTGCAGTGCAGATGCATGTGTGGAAGCTGCATGTGTTTCCCATAGACTAGCAGTCGAACTTTGCTCCTCCAGGTCTTTGCCCCCCAGAAGCCCCGTCCAGGGGGCAGGGATTGTGGGGAATGAACTCCAAAACCCCTGGAGGACCAAAGACTGGAGAGTCCCTCTCTTAGACCATCGTTCCACCATCTGGATGGAACACGTTCGTTGTCGCTCATCCGTAGCAACCCTGGTTGTTGACGTGGGCTGCCTGTGATCTGTCTCTTTTGCTTTCTTACTCGCTAGCTTCTCCATTGGGCAGGCATTTTGCATTCTCTTTGCATGCCATTGCAAATGCCAGCCTCCTTGCGGGGTTTGTTAACTGTTGCTTGTTCTTCCCCATTCCTCTCCCTGGCGGCAGAACTCTGATGCAGTTGTGAAGGTGGACGTGGTAAGTGGCTTCTGCGCGTGGCTTGGCTTTGTGTGATTGTGGGTGAAGGTACGTTGATGTTAACTGTTCTCTTCTCTAGCAGCCTGGAGAAGACTCCAGCTAAACTGGCCTCCCTCTAGTCTGACGGAAACAGATGTGGTTCCCCACCCATCTCTTCACTCTAGAGTCATCGAATCCTAGAATTGGCAGAGACCCCAAGGTTCATCTAGTCCCACCCCATTCTGCTATCCAGAAAGACACAAAATGCTCCCGAGAGATGGGCATCCAGCCTTTGTTTAAAAACCTCCAAAGAAGGAGAATCCACCACATTCTTAAACTGCCTATTCCACTTGCTGAGGAACTTTGCCATAGGACAGCTAATTTGTGGAGTCGCGTTGAGTCATCTTATGGATTCTTCAGCTCCAAACTCATAAGCAACATTATTGTCCAGATAGGAAAACTGACTTCAACACTCCCTTCAGGTATCCTGAGGGATTGGACTTGCAGAATATTTCTAACAGGAGAATAGACATGTGGCTTTATGAACCTGTGTATAGTAGAGCATGGAAAGCCAATGCAATTCTCGGCTGCATCAATAGGAGTATGGTGTCTAGATCGAGGGAGGTACTGGTACCACTCTACTCTGCTTTGGTTAGACCTCATCTTGAATCCTGTGTCCAGTTCTGGGCACCCCAATTCAAGGACATGGTCAAGCTGGAGCAAGTCCAGGGGAGGGCGACCAAAATGATGAGGGGCCTGGAAGCCATGAAGCCGTATGAGGATAGACGTAGAGAGCTGGGTATGTTTAGTCTGCAGGAGAGAAGGTTAAGAGGGGACATGATAGCCATGTTTAAATATTTGAAGGGATGCCACGTAGAGGAAGGAGAGGGCTTGTTTTCTGCTGCTCCAGAGACCAGGACAAGGAGCAATGGAGTCAAGCTGCAGGAAAGGAGATTCCACTTGAACCTCAGGAAGAACTTCCTGACAGTCAGGGCTGTCCGGCAGTGGAATCTGCTGCCTCGGAGTGTAGTGGAGTCTCCTTCCTTGGAGGTTTTTAAGCAGAGGCTTGATGGCCATCTGTCGGGATTGATTTGAGGGTGTTCCTGCATGGCAGGGGGGTTGGACTGGATGGCCCCTGGGGTCTCTTCCAACTCTACATTTCTATGATTCTATGATTCCATTCCTCATCTGTTACCCTGCTTGCTTGGGGCTTCCTTTAAAGGATTCCCAAAAGCTTTCAAAATTTGTGTCTTGTGGGGAAAATTTAGCTCTGAGCACTGCCTTAGCCATGCAAAGAGGACAGGGTATTCAGGATCTTTTTAACCCAATGTTTACAGGGTCAGGCCCAGTCAAAAATCACACAAATTGTTCAAATCTAAGTATTTTATTAACACAGAGGTAAAGTCCCTACAATCACTCAGCTGCACTAACTATGGCCATTTCCGCACGACACTCTTATAGTGCGATGATTCCACTTTCAACCTCCTATGGAATCCTGGGGTTTGCAATTCCGGGAGGGGCCGGTGCGGAAATGTCCTATAACAAGCATACAAGACTATAGAGAGTTAAAGTTCATACAATCACTCAGCTTCACACACACTCCAACAAGCATACAAGACTATAGAAAGTTAGAAAGAGATGAAAATTAGGAAAGAGAGAGAGACATAAGAGTTTGATTTAATACTATACCAATTCCAGAAGTCTTCAGCTGGGAGACAAAACGATCTCAACCATGCCTTCAGAGGCTGCGGGGAGCTTAACAGCTTCATTGTTTTGCAGATCTGAGAGAACTCCTACAAACTCTCAAACCTCCAAACTCTTCAAAACTCCCCAAAAGAACTCCAAAAAGAATCAGAAAATACACCTAGTTATAGCTGAACAATGTCTTGTGAAACCACATGGTTGCAGTTTTTATGAAGATGGATTATTTTCTTTTGTAGTTCAAAGAAAATACAACCAAACATTCTTGTGGTTTCCTGCAAGATCAGTATCTCTCCGGAGATGCATTCCTCAAGGACTCAGATTCCAGGCTGTTTTGCATTGTAAACAGAGAGTAATTGTCCTGATCACTGCTGAAAATCTATTCAAGTATCCGTTGAGCCAATTGCCAGATAACCCCAGGATGTATGACAGAAAACAGAGCTTTCCTGCCTACGTGTCCTTCCAGTATATCTCTGTGGCTCACTATGTTTTATATAAAATAATTAGGTTCCTCATGACATGGTTTTTGGGGGTGTTTGGGGCATTACACTCAGTTAGAATCACAGAATCATAGAATCAGAAGAGACCCAAAGGGCCATCTAGTCCAACCCCATTCTTCCAGGAAGGAAGACACCATCCAAGCATTCTCTTTGACAGATGGCCATCCAGCCTCTGTTTGAAAACCTCCAAAGAAGGAGGAGACTCTACCACACTCTCAGGCTGCCTATTCCACTGTCAAACTGTTCTTACTGAGGGACTGACGTTCTTTGCCATTTGACAGCTAACTGGTGGAGTTACTTTGAGTCATGGGCCATTTCCGCACTAGACTGTTATAGCGCTTTGATTCCACATTCAACATCCTATGGAATCCTGGCGTTTGCAGTTCCGGGAGGGGCCGGCTGGCCTCTCCCGGAACTGCAAACGCCAGGATTCCATAGGATGTTGAATGTGGAATCAAAGCGCTATAACAGTCTAGTGCGGAAATGGCCATGTTCTGGTTACCTGGGCTCCAACCCCAGAAGCAAAATTATTATCCAGATAGGAAAATTGACTTCAACACTCCCTTTAAGGAGTGGAATTGCAGAAAATTTATAACAGGAAAATAAACATACAGCTTTCTATGGTGTTTATTGAGTCTATTTATATTAGTCAATAAAATTTAGCTGTGTTTGTTTAGTTCTTGTAAGCAATTTTGAGTTCTGAACTAGGAAAAGGACAGGAAAGAAGTTGTAGTGATAGTAGTAATGATAATAGTAGTGGTAATGATAATGATCTTTAAATATCTGAGAGGATATCTTGTGGAAAAGGCAGTGAGTTAGAACATGAACCGATGGACCCATAGAACGTGTTGGGAGATTGATTTACAGCACCTAGCACAAAATCCGCCCAGTAACCACTGCACTCTGAACAAAATGTGTCCCAGAGGCAAGCATTAAACACACAGCAGAGATGCGAAACAGCAACAAGCGTGTGCAGCAGAGTGTAACTTACAGCATCAGCTCTGACCCTACTCTACCCACTGGTTAGTAACTCTAACGCACGGAGTTGTCATCCAAAAATACCTGGAGGCTTTTAATCTTCAAGTTCCAATATTTACACATCTGTACAATCAGGACACGCAGATCCTCAGTCATAGATTCAGCATCACTGACACATCAGGTAGAGGTTTGCTCGGACTGAGGTTCAGAGTCATAGAGTCAGCAAGAGTCAGAAAAAGAACTAGTCTGAGCTCCCCTCTTTTATACACCCCTACTGATAGATCATCAGCTGGGGGCAATGGCTGGTGCAACCCCTTACCATGATTTCACATTACCATGACTCAGCCTTCCTGTCCCCTAGGGATTACATCATGACTTGCCAAGTCATTCCCCAGGTGTATCCCACATGCTCATCAAAAGTACTTTCAACTGGGGCAAATGTCACAGCATTTCTATCCAACAGAATAATATTGCTGGAAGAGACCCCAGGGACTATTCAGTCCAATCCCATTCTGTCACATAGGAAGACACAATCAAAGCACTCCCTTTGACCGATGGCCACCCAGCCTTTGCTTAGAAATGTCCAAAGAAGGAAATTCAAATAATAAGAAAAGAGATTCCACCTAAATATGAGGAAGAACTTCCTCACTGACCATTTCTACACTAGCCTGTTATAATGCTATTATTCCACTTTCCACACCCTTTGAAATCCTGGGGTTTGCAGTTTAGGGAGGGGCCTCTGGCAAACCCCTAAACTGCAAACCTCAAGATTCCATAGGATGTTGAAAGTGGAATAATAGCACTATAACAGTGTAGTGTGGAAACGGCTTCAGTTTGAGCTCTTCCACACTGGAAAGTATGGCCTTGGAGGGCAACAGATCCTCCATCTTTGAAGGTCTTTAAAAAGAGGAGAAGAGGTTAAGAGGGGACATGATAGCCATGTTTAAATATTTAGAGAGATATCATATGGAGGATGGAGCAAGCCTGATTTCTGCTGCTGCTCCAGAGACTAGGACACTATGGAGCAATGCCTTCAGCCTACAGGAAAAGAGATTCTGCCCAAACATTAGGAGGAAATTCCTGACGGTAACAGGAATTTGACAGTGGAAGCTGCTGCTGCCGCCCAGAAGTGTGGTGGAGTCCCCTCCTTCTTTAGAGGTTTTTAAGCAGAGTCTGGAGAGCCACAGCCACAGGGAACACTTTGATTGCGTCTCCCTGCATGGCCAAAGGAGGTTGGACTGGATGGCCCTTGGCGTCTCTTCCAACTCTGTGATTCTGTGGTTCTATATAACTAAGGTTGGGTGGGAACCATTCAGTTGTGTCTTACTACATGGCAGAATGAGGTTGGAGTAGGTGGCCCTTGTGGCCTCTTCCAGCTCTCAGGTTCTATGATTCTGTGATTCTTTAATACCCTACAAGGTTGTAATATGCATTTCTACAATTCTTGAGAGGGTCATTCATACCACACAGACATTATCAATCTAGGCCCATTGTTTCTCTATACCATGCCACTAGAAGTTCATTATATCACATGGACATTTTGACTCTAGGCCTATGCCTCTTCATCTTAGGCTTTACCTAGCCTACACATATTGCTTAGAAAGAGAGATTACATCAAGGGTGGAGAAAGTGTGGCCTGAAGGCCACATGCAGCTCTTAGAATCATAGAAATGTAGAGTTTGAAGAGACCCCAGAGGCCATCCAGTCCAACCCCCTCCCATGCAGGAACACCCATCAAAGCATTCCCAACAGATGGCCATCCAGCCTCTGCTTAAAAACCTCCAAAGGAGGAGACACCACTACACTCCAAGGCAGCCTATTCCACTGCTGGACGGCCTTGAGCATCAGGAAGTTCTTCCTGAAGTTCAGGTGGAATCTCCTTTCCTGCAGCTTGAATCCATTGCTCCTTGTCCTGGTCTCTGGAGCAGCAGAAAGCAAGCCCTCTCCTTCCTCTACGTGGCATCCCTTCAAATATTTAAACATGGCTATCATGTCCCCTCTTAACCTTCTCTCCTGCAGACTAAACATACCCAGCTGTCTAAGTCTATCCTCATAGGGCTTCATGGCTTCCAGGCCCCTCATCATTTTGGTCACCCTCCCCTGGACTTGCTCCAGCTTGACCATGTCCTTGAATTGGGGTGCCCAGAACTGGACACAGGATTCAAGATGAGGTCTAAGCAAAGCAGGGTAGAGTGGTACCAGTACCTCCCTCTATCTAGACACCATACTCCTATTGATGCAACCAAGAATTGCATTGGCTTTCCTGGCTGCCGCATCACACTGCTGACTCATGTTCAGCTTGTGGTCTATTAAGTCTCCTAGATCCCTTTCACACGTACTGCTATCCAGCTCTTGGGACCTTTAAGTGTGGCCCTTGACTCTCCTCAAAGCCCCGCTCCCCAGACCTCTCCCAAAGGTGGATAGAGACCAGAGAAGCAGAGGTGCTTGATGAAAATCAAAAAAAGTCTGACAACTTTCCCATTGTCCACCATTTTCCAGTCAGAAGAAGAGAAGGAGAAAAAGAAGAAGAAGAAGAAAGGAGGCATAGAAGAAGCGGAGGAAGAAGAGCCTGATGAGAGCATGTTGGACTGGTGGTCCAAATATTTTGCTTCCATCGAAACGATGAAGGAGGTCAGTGGCTTGGTGGTGACTGAGAATGACTGTCAAAGGAAACTCATATTAAAAGCATTTCTGAAACTAGGGGTGGACAAAGGGTGGCTCATGAGCCCTGGCAGCTCTGAGGATCAAAATAATTTTAAAAAAAAAGAGATATTTTTTTCTGAAAAAGATTTTTGCCCACAGATTCCTCCTGGGGAGGGAGTTTTTTTTTTGACGTTTTTGCCTTCCCCGGCCACTTTAGACCCAGGAGAGACTTTTGCAAAACAGGAAGAGACTTCCACTCATTTCATGTTGTTGAAAAGGCTTTTTCTAGACCTAAAATGGTCTATACACATGGGAAAAATACCCCCATGACACCATTTATTCTTCTGAACTCTAAAGTGAGGAAAGATTGGGAGGCAGCATGAGACCCAGCCTGCCATTCAAGGTAGAAATTCAACCCAATTCTACTATTTTGTATGAGATTTGCTCTTTCCAAATTTTGGCAGGTAGGATTGCCATTGGCCACGTCCATAGTAACTTCCATGATTTCTCTCTCTCTCCCCCTTTTGGCATTTTTGGCAATCCCTGCAGGACTCATAGGGCTCCTCAAGGCAGAAAATTGGCCACTATTGCTCCAGATTTATTCACCTGTGCTCTGTGGTCTGCAACTGGGATCAGGCAGCCATCCCCCAGGTGTTGTTTAACTGCAACTCCCAATATTCCTCACCTCAGTCAGTCTTGGGTAGGGGTGCTGGGTATTGCAGTCAAACAAAATCCAAAATGCTGGGTTTGGCCACTCCAAGTCTATGGCCATCAGGTCCAAAACAAAAGGGTTCCCTGAAGGACAAATGGAAAGGAAGTATGGAAGACTATTACAATGACCACGGCAGCAAGACTGGGGCCATTTCCGCACTACACTCTTATAGTGCGATGATTCCACTTTCAACCTCCTATGGAATCCTGGGGTTTGCAGTTTCCGGAGGGGCCTGCTGACCCCTCCCGAAACTGCAAACCCCAGGATTCCATAGGAGGGTGAAAGTGGAATCATCCCGCTATAAGAGTGTAGTGCAGAAATGGCCTGATACATGCACAGAAATGGAGGAGTAAATTAATGCCAGCAAAAGAGAACTGGCTGTTAAAATTGAATTATTTAGCTGAAATGGACAAATGAACTGCTTTGAGCAGAGAAAAATTATTGGTGACATTTTTTTTGAAAGCCTAGGAAACTATGATTGCCTTTTTGCAGAAAAAAAAAAGAAAATAAGACAGTAACTGTAGATTTGGATAATTTGTAGGTCTCAATTACAGGAAGAAGTGTATGAAATGTCTATTAGTTGGAGAATTAAGATTTTATATACTAAGACATAAAGAAAGTTGGAAGTCATGGTATTTTTTTCCTTTTTATTTTTAACCGTCTCCTTTTATTTTCTTTCTTTTTGTTTAATCTCTTTCTTTTTATTCTACATTTTAATGTAGACAGAAATTTTTAATAAAAATATTCAATTAACAAAAGGGGGCCCTGTTCACCTCTCTCATTTTGTAACTTTTCATTTTTTCTAGTTACTTTGGCAACAGGAGGCAGCCGCAGTGGAAGCTGAAGAGAAGGAAGAGATGGACATGTCTGATGGTAAAGTTTTGGAAAGGTGGAGGGGACAGGGACTGAAGGAGGATTACTGGATAGAAGAGGAATGTCTTCATTGGACCTGGGAAATGTCCCAAACAAGGCAAGCTTTTGAGTTCACCAGACCTTTTTCTTCAGGCTTATATGGGACAAAATGTGTGGGTTTGAGGAAAAGTTGAATGAAGAGCCTGGCTATATGGAGGAGGACTGACTTGTAAGTTAGAAACTGCAAATTCAGAGAAGAATAGCAAGGGAGAGAAGATGCTCACAAACAAGATAAAGCATTTTGTATTGCCTTCATTAGCACACTTTCTGGTCACAACACTTAAGCCATTTCTGCACTGGACCGTTATAGCGCGATGATTCCACTTGCAACATCCTATGGAATCCTGCGATTTGCAGTTTCGGGTGGGGCCGGCCAGCTCCTCCCGAAACTGCAAACCCCAGGATTCCATAGGAGGTTGAAAGTGGAATCATAGCGTTATAACAGTCTAGTGCGGAATGGCCATGGTCTCAGGAAGACAGACAAAAGGGAAGAGAGAAAGTAAACACAGAGGAAGCCCCTTGAGAACAAAGGATGTGTATGTGCAGGAGGGAGGGAGTGGTGCTAAGTACTAAGGTTGCTAAGTACCAAGGTTGCAAGAAGGTTAAGAGGGGACATGAGAGCCATGTTTAAATATTTGAAGGGATGCCACATAGAGGAAGGAGAGGGCTTGTTTTCTGCTGCTCCAGAGACCAGGACAAGGAGCAATGGATTCAAGCTGCAGGAAAGGAGATTCCACCTGAACCTCAGGAGGAACTTCCTGACATTCAGGGCTGTCCGGCAGTGGAATCTGCTGCCTCGGAGTGTGGTGGAGTCTCCTTCCTTGGAGGTTTTTAAGCAGAGGCTGGATGGCCATCTGTCGGGATTGCTTTGAGAGTGTTCCTGCATGGCAGGGGGTTGGACTGGATGGCCCCTGGGGTCTCTTCCAACTCTACATTTCTATGATTCCCAACAGTCTTTCCCCCACTCATGATTTTGTGCTATCTTTGTTTGATGAAGAAGCTGGTGAGCTTCAAAAACCAACATAATTTCCTTTTTCAGTTGGATTAATAAAGGCCTCATCAATGCATATGAGTGGAGAAGAGAATTGTTAAGGTGTCACTTGTTACCCTGATTTCTGGGGTCCCCTGGGGGACACCTCAATGTGCTCCACGTGATGGGGAATGGAAACTAGCCAGAGCACGAGCAATAGCCATGCGAGAGGCAGGGTAACCTAGCGGGGTCTTTTGACCCAGTTTTTACGGCGTCAGGCCAAGCCAAAAACCGAACAAAAACGTCTAATAAATTACTTTATTGAATGAAAGTCTCATGCACCAATCACACATACACTCACCCAAGAGCTGTTAAAAAAAAAAGGAGATGAAATTGGACAGAGGGAGCATTGGAGGGGTGTAGTTGGGGTAATACTACACCTTGTCCTGAAGTCCTGGGTCTGAGAAGGCAGCAGAGAAGTGGGGTCCAGCACGGAGAGAGCTTGAGGGGATCACTCAACGGACAAAGAAACAGTCTGCTGGGGTGACCAGGAGTGATCCAAAGAACCGCTCAAAAACTGGGACTATTTGTAGGGGAAAAAGTACCTGGTGGGCTAATCCTTTCCTGGGGAGAGCAATGGGTGTTGGAGCAATAACAAAGCTCCACCATGGCAATTAGGACCTTCGGCTGTGTTAGTCTGTGGAGTGACTTCATGTAAATGGTCCTCGCCTGATGGAATATTTGCTCAGCTTGGGGCAGACACGCTAATCCCCTCAAGTCGGCATCTCAGGGCTGAGGACCCTTTGTTTATTGTGGGTTTGCACATCTTGAGGTCTCCTGGGGCTACATGACGGGGGATTTTACTGGCCTGACCTGGTTTTTGATCCTTTGACCATTGGTGCCAACGTGCCCATCTGGGTGACCTCTCAGACACATGGAATCATAGAATCATATAAAAATTGTAGACCCCAAGATGGGGTTTTTCCAGTGGAGTAACACACTGCTTCTCTTCTCAGTGTAGATGAAAGCCTTAAGCCTGAAGGACAAGTACAACTTCAAAGCTTGCCTTGTTTTGTGACATTTAGTAATCCAGGAAAGGCATTACTTAGCTGTGAATTTTGTTTCCACTCATGGGTCATATAGCTACCTTTGATTTCATATTGGCTAGGAAAATTCTTTCAGTGTTATTTCTCTGTTCTGGAGGGTATCTAAGTGATTAATAAATACATATCTCCCCCCCAATTTCACAGATGAAATATGGGACACATCTCACCAAGCAATATCAGAGTATGGTCCAGATGGCAAAAAGTGATTAAGGAGGAAGAAAAAGCAAGCTAGGAGAGGCTGAATCAGCTGAAAAGTTCCACCTACTCCAGTCTTCTCTTCCCACTGAGTTTATGGCCGTTTCCACACTAGCCTGTTATAGCGCGATGATTCCACTTTCAACATCCTCTGGAATCCTGGGGCCGGCTGAACCCTCCCGAAACTGCAAACCCCAGGATTCCAGAGGATGTTGAAAGTGGAATCATCGCGCTATAACAGGCTAGTGCAGAAATGGCCTATGAAATGCAAATACTTTGGCACTTTGAACTCAGTTTGCAGCAACTGAAGTAAGCTGAGTACAAAGGGGGAAAATGGAAGGAGGAGAGGGAAACTGGGAGATTTTAAAAGCAGATGAAAAAGTAAGATGACAGAGGATTAATGGGGACTTTCCGTCCCAGATCAGGACATTTGGAGGGTGTGCAGATACTTTTAATGAGTAAAATAAAATTAACCACAGTAGTATCAAGGCTGAGGTAACAATGGCCACTTCTGCACTACATTGTTATAGTGTTATTATTCCGCTTTCAATATCCTATGGAATCCTGGGATTTGCAGTTTGGGAGGGGATCTTTGGCCTCAGTAAACTACAAACTCCAGAATTCCACAGGATGTTGAAAGTGAAATAATAGCACTATATAACAGTGTGGTGCAAAAATGGCCAATGGGGATACAAGTTGAAAATCTCTTATCTGGGAGCCCAAAATCTTGAAAACCCATTTTTTTTGGCTACCAGCTGCCCACTTCCACCTTTGAGGCAGCTGCTCATTTGTCTCTCAGATCTTCAGTCTCTCTCCAGCCTTGTGTCTCACACACAACACAAGTAGCGAACAAACAAGACGCAAGGCTGGAGAGAGATATGAGGATCAATGAAATGACAGGAATCCAAGCATAGTTTTGGTAGGGATGGGAGGAATCCAGAATTTTCCGAATCTGAATCCAGATCCTTGGAAGGTTCTGGGAATCCACAAATCTCACGAATCTTGAATCTTTCGGATCCTTTTTTAAAAATGGGTTTGAAAAGCAAGGGAAAGAAGGGCAATCTTGGGCAGGACACACTCTCTCAGCCTTAGCAAAAGCCTAGGCAAAGGCAAACCTCCCTCTGAAGAAATCTGGCCAGGATAGTTGTCATAGTTTTGCGTCAGGATCTCCCCAGATTGAAAATGACATGATTAATCCCACATTTTCCTGCCTTTATAAACAGGGCCAAATACTACAGTACAGAGATAGTCCAGGTCAAAACTGGCTTTTCTTTGCATATCGGCTTCTGGCATCCTGGGGTTTGTAGTCTGATGATGCACCAGCCCATTGTGGCAGAGAAGGCTGTGATACCTGGTAAAACTCCAAACCTCAGAATTGTGTCTGAAAGAGCTTTGCAAGGGAGCTGTGCAAAGGAGTCTTTCAACTGTCCTTGAAATCGCAAGCCTCTACCTTCCAGTCAAGTGCTGAATATTAAATGTTTGATTTAAATATATTGGAATACAACCCCAGATGTAATTTCTGAAATTATTAGCAAAGGCCATTATTACTCCAAGGGAAAAACTCACCTACTTGCCATCTCCCCTTGTGTGTCTGGTCTCCCAGGTTTTCAGGTGTCCTGGTCTCCAACAAACTATTTGGGTGGCAGATTCGAAAGATTCAGTTTCCTCCATTTTGGCACAGGGATTCAGATTCTCGAATCTCGAATCCTTGCTGAGGATTTGATTGATCCATCCCTATTCTTGGCAAGAAGTGGCAACTGCAGCACTCCTGCTCAATTGATTGCAGCCTCTCCAGAGACCTCCCATACAATACTGTATTTTATGTATATGCAATTACAGGTATTCCAAAATCCAAAAAAATAAATAAATTTGAAATAAGAAACACTCCTGGTCCTGAGCATTTCAGATAAGGGACACCCAACCTGTACCTCAATGCTAGGGATTCGGTCTGGAATGGTGCTAATATTTTTTAGCGACTGCCTATCAACTTCCATGCTCATCAGGGTGGAGGGTTCCCTTTCTTCTCCTCCTCCTCTCCACCATCTTCCCTTCCCCTCCACTGTCCACCCACTGCCTCTTCCTTCGGGCTTCTGAAATCAGACTTGATTATTTTGGATAGCAGTATGGATAGCAGTACGTGTGAAAGGGATCTAGTAGTCTTCATAGACCACAAGCTGAACATGAGTCAGTAGTGTGATGCGGCAGCCAAGAAAGCCAATGCAATTCTTGGCTGCATCAATAGGAGTCTGGTGTCTAGATCGAGGGAGCTACTGGTACCACTCCACTCTGCTTTGGTTAGACCCCATCTTGAATATTGTGTCCAGTTCTGGGCACCCCAATTCAAGAAGGACATGGTCAAGCTGGAGCAAGTCCAGAGGAGGGCAACCAAAATGGTGGAGGGTCTGGAAGCCATGAAGCCCTATGAGGATAGACTTAGAGAGCTGGGTATGTTTAGTCTGCAGAAGAGAAGGTTAAGAGGGGACATGAGAGCCATGTTTAAATATCTGAAGGGATGCCACGTAGAGGAGGGAGAGGGCTTGTTTTCTGCTGCTCCAGAGACCAGGACAAGGAGCAATGGATTCAAGCTGCAGGAAAGGAGATTCCACCTGAACCTCAGGAAGAACTTCCTGACAGTCAGGGCTGTCCGGCAGTGGAATCTGCTGCCTCGGAGTGTAGTGGAGTCTCCTTCCTTGGAGGTTTTTAAGCAGAGGCTGGATGGCCATCTGTTAGGGAGTGCTTTTAGTGTTTGTTCCTGCATGGCAGGGGGTTGGACTGGATGGCCCCTGGGATCTCTTCCGACTCTACATTTCTATGATTCTCCTCCAAAAGGCTCAAAGGGCCAAGCGAAGAACAAGGAGAAAACCAAGGCAGCCAAAGAGGACAAGAAGAAGAAGCAGCAGCAACAGCAACCCCCGGAAGCCCCTGAGAAGAAGAACAAGCAGAAGATCGACGAGCTGAAGGTGAGACAAAGATAAAGATATTGATATAGTTATAGATATCATAGAGTTGGAAGGGAGGCCTTGGAGACCTTGAACATACAAGAAATGGGTGTGCTGGGACAATTCTGAGCACTGCAGCCCTTAAACCAGTTGAGGAACCTTATCTCAGAACAGATGGACTTTCTTTTTCTTACCGGTTGGATGGCCACTTTTCCCAAATGCACTACTGTGGATTCCTGCATTGATGATGATGATCCTGCTTTTCTCCCAAAACTGGGACTCATTGTGGCTAAAAATTTTTAAAAAAACAGTACAGCCAAAAACATACAAAAAAGTGAAGATTAAAAAGGAGTTAAACCATTGACAATATTTAATTGATGTAAAGTCAAAGGCTTTCAGGGCCGGAATCCATAGGTTGTTGTGGATTTCCCGGGCTTTGAGGCCGTGTTCTGTTAGTATTTCCTCCTGACGTTTCGGCTGCATCTTCAGAGGATCTGGTGGCATGGAAGTGAGGCAGAGTAGATATACTTGTGTAGTCCCCAGGTGGGAGGAAGCAATTTGCATGTGTGCAGTTGGCCTATTGTGACATGGGAGATCCCCCAGGGTTGAGTTGTTACTCAGGGGATATGCATAGCAGTGCGTTAAGTACATTAGCAACCCATTGCATTGTTCTGTAGAGGGACCTCCAGAGTCTGGGTGTCAGAGGTGGTTGGATCAAACCTCTAGAAAACACTTTGTGAAGTATGTGCAAAGGTCATGTTGCTTTAATTGCTTTAATTGTTAAAGTGCACCTGGGGAAAGGAATGTGACTCAATCTGAGTTTGTGCTGAGTCAGGCTGATGAGCACGAGGTGCAGACAGTACAAGGGTTGGCCAGGATTGGCCAGGTGTCTGTATAAAGGTAGCACAATCCAAACCAATGTGCACACATTGTTTGAAGTGTGTCTGCTGGTGGCTCTGCTGGATAGAGCAAGCTATATATGCTGGATTGCCATCCGGACTTTGTAAATATGTTGTAACAAAGAATAAAGAGCCTCCATATTGGAAGATTGCAACTTGGAGTATGTGAGTGTTACTGGCTTAGTGCATGTGCTGCTAATGGTGTTCTCTGCTGCTAGGCACACTTCCATAGCTGTGCATAGCTATCTGTGCTTGTTTATAAAGAGTTTTTTCTTGACTGGCTATTTTTGCTTCGCTCCCTTTTGTTTTTGGGGGACACTGGGTGGGGTTCATGGGCATCTTTTTGAGTCTTGATTTTCATGTTCCTTGGACTGGTAGCCAAATCTTGTTTACTTTCTGAGTTCCTTCTTTCCTGTTGAAATTGTCCATGTGTTTATGGATTTCAATGACCTCTCTGTGTAGTCTGGTTGTGAAAGCCTTTAACTTTACATCAATTAAATATTGTCAATGGTTTAACTCCTTTTTAATATTCACTTTTTTGTATGTTTTTGGCTATATTGTTTTTTAAATTTTTTTAGCCACATTGAGTCCTGTCAGTGGCTGGAGGAGGCCAAGCAGACGCAGGGCAAGCAACAAGTCCCAATTTTGGGAGAAAAGTAGTTGTCAGAACAGTTCAGAATTTCTGTGCTTTCAGAAAACATCCTGTATCCAGGTTGGTTTATAACATGTTCTGCTACTGCTGATTTTTCTGGCTGGATCAGTCTGGAGTGTCTTTCGTGTTCTTTGATTCGTGTTTGGATGCTGCGTCTTGTAGTCCCTGTGTAGACCTGCCCACAGCTGCAAGGTATGCGGTAAACTCCAGCAGAAGTTAGAGGATCCTTCTGGTCCTTTGCTGAGCGTAGCATTTGTTGAATTTTCTTGGTCGGTCTGTAGTTTGTTTGGAGGTTATGTTTCTCCATTTAACAATAGGCCATCACACAGGCCAACACATGCAAATTGCTCCTTCCCACCTGGGGACCACACAAGTGTATCTACTCCGTATCACTTCCATGCCACCAGATGCTCTGAAGCTGCCAGCCACAGATGTAGGTGAAATGTCAGGAGAAAATACTAATAGAACACAGCCTCAAAGCCCAGAAAACTCACAACAACCAATATTTAATTGATTTAAAACTATACTTGAAAAGAGAAAATCCCCTTAAAAGATAAAAAGCAATTCAGACAGTTCAGTTTAAAACAATACAGCACCTTCAGGCCATTTATAAAAAAACTTTTCCACTTTAAAAACCTACCAGAATAAAAAGATGTTTACCTGGCAACAGGACAGCTTGGAGGGGCCCATTCTAGAGAGGGAGTTCCAGAGTTTAGGGGCAATCATCAAGAAGACCCTCACTCACATCCCAGGCCCCAGGCAGGCCCATACAGATGATCTCCTGGGGTCTCCTTTCAACCCTATGGTTGTAGGATGCGAAAGGCAGGCCATCAGAGGCTTGGCTAATACGTCTGGCTCTGTTCTGCCCCAGGTGTACCCCAAGGAGCTGGAGACGGAATTTGACAACTTTGAAGACTGGTTGCACACTTTCAGCCTTTTCCGTGGGAAGATCGGCGATGATGACGATAACGCGGCAGACGAGGACCGCATCGTGGGCCGGTTCAAGGTGGGTCTGGAGGGGATAATATCAGCATAGTCCATGATGCCATTTTTCAGGCCTTGGCTTCATTTTAAATCAGGATAACTTTGTCTTCTCATGCCCCAGGGCTCCTTGTGCGTCTACAAATTCCCACTCCCTGATGACATCACCAAGGAAGCTGGCTACGACCCCAATTTCGGCATGTTCCAAGGGATCCCGAGCAACGACCCCATCAACGTGTTGGTCCGAGTCTACATTGTGAGGGTGAGAGATTGCCGGAAAAGTAGTTTTCAAAGCTTTTCTCTGGTTATCTCCTAGGTAGCAGGGGTGGAGGGCAAAAGGAGGGCATTGCACCCAATAAGAATTCTGCCCCTCCCAGTGAAAAATTTCCTTGAGCCCCCAAATTTCTAACATTGCAGAAATTTAAAACTCCAGTTAAGCTTTCAGAAATATACTTTAAGCCAGTGGTTTTCAGACTTTGGGATGGGACCCTAAGCAAAAGGTGCAATAGTTGTTATGGGGAGGGCGCAGGAAAAGTCAGCCTGCAAGTATAGCAAATGTGGAAAAGAAGAGCAAGCGTGTGCATTTCAGCGCAGTTGAGGATTGACTGGTCTCTGCAAAAGAGTGATGCAAGTCATCGTGCCCTGTTATGCCTTCCTGCAACACAGCCATAGCAAAAATCAGCTTCCCTTTTTAAATGCTTTTCCTGCTCAGCTTCTCTGGATATCTGGTCATCAGCATAAGAGGCGCATGCTCCTTAGCTCTGTCTTGGGGGGCGGGGAAATGAAGAGAGGAGGTGCAGAGCATGAGAACGGAGGGTACATGTGGCACGAGGGGCCTGTGGGAGACAGAGGCATGGGACAGGCCATGGGAGGGCGGGCAAAACATGAAGCAGGGGGTACAATGTCCTCCTGCAGATGCAAAGAGGGTCACAGGGGTACAAGTTTAAGGACCACTGGCTTAGGCATCCAAAGAAACGGGGAAAGCAAAGTGATCCAAGAGAATGCAAATACAGCAAACAGGAGAGGAGTTCTACATGTTAACAATTCCCAGTGTCTCACTCTCTGTAATGCTAGCAATTTGAGGACTAGATGAAAATTTCATTGGGCGGTTCAGAATTCTTATTGGGAGGTAATGATCCCATCCCACCCACCTCCATAGCTACACTCAGCAGGATCCTGTAACATATTCACTCTTAATGAATGGGTTGGATGGAGCTATTCTTTAACTCTCTGTGCACCATCCAAAAATGTCCTCCCCCACTCCATAATGTACAGGCTAGCTCCATGTTCAGAGAATAGGCTCAGAGTTTACAAAAGCTTTATTCAGATGCCAAAGAAGCAACAGTACTTCTTGGCAATTGCCAGGACTAAGGCCCTTTCTGCAGCTGACCTCTGTCCCGGTGGTGTCCGGTGACGATGGCAGCAGTGACTGTCCTGGGAAGGGAGCATGATGGAGCACTTCACTCCACACTGCCTGCCTCTGGGAACTAGGAAGCATAATGGTCATGCTTCTTCCTACCCCTGTGCAGCCATGTACTGTCCCAGGCTGTGCTGGGGCAGGAAGCACAAGCCACATTGTGCTTCCAGGATCTCCATATACAAGGTAAGTGTGTGTGTGTGTGCAGCAAGAGGGTGGTGTGATTGCTGATCATTGACAGGGAAAACCCATCAATGATTTGTAGTGCAATCACATCGCCCATTTCCGCACTACATTCTTATAGCGCGATAATAATAATATTTATTTATATCCCGCCTCTCCTGACGGATCGAGGCAGTACTACAACAGTATATCGAATACATTAAAAGCAATTAAAACATAACGCATCCTCCCCACCCACCGACCCATCTAAAAACCCCTAAAACACATTAACTATAAACAATGATTCCACTTTCAGCATCCTATGGAATCCTGGGGTATGCAGTTTCGGGAGGGGCCGAAAACTGCAAACCCCAGGATTCCATAGGATGTTGAAAGTGGAATCATCGCGCTATAAGAGTGTAGTGTGGAAATGGCCATCGCCTGGGGACGGGAGAAGGATGAGACTGGGATGATGTCATGCATAAGGATTGTCCTGGCCCCGTCCTTCTCCTATGCTTGTGGCAGGTTGAGTATATTGTGCGGAAAGGGCCTAACAGAACATTGGACTTGCAGTACTATATAAGCCATTATGTTTCAAAACCAGTGTGCGCTGCTATCTCATTTGTGAACAAATTAAACCAACGCTTTTCCCAGGCATCCTGTCCACTCCTGCCATGTCCTCACTCAGCCTGCCCACAGCATCACCTTGCAGGTGCGGCTGTTCACTCTTATCACAGATCATTATGCAAACATTCCCAGGTTCTTACCTCATCCCATCCTTCCCTGCTACACAACAAAGCATCTAAGCACAAAGGTATGACTATAAGCATGGCGAAGAGAATGAAGCTGACTTGACACCGTCCCCTGCCCCGCCAAGACAGCTGCCAAGTCCTGGGAGGGGGCTTTGCTGCTGCTTGCTGGTGGGGAGGGGGACAGACGAGGAGGCAATTCAGAGGATGAAGACAAAGCTGGAGGTGTGGAAGAGGCAGCCTATTGGTATATTGTATGAAATCTGGAAGATAATAGCAAAAATTTAATTCAATTATAATGATTTCAAATTATTTATAAAAATTACTTAATTCTTTTTAAAAAGTCTTTAAAGGTGGCATTTCCCCCCAGATCATTCTCATTGGAAAGGTGTAAAGTCCAATTGCACATGAACTTTGACTCTCGGTGGGGTTTTCTTTCCAGGCGACAGATTTGCACCCCGCTGACATCAACGGCAAAGCCGACCCCTATGTTGTCATTAAGCTGGGAAAGACAGACATCAAGGATAAAGAAAACTACATCTCCAAGCAGCTGAACCCGGTCTTTGGAAAGTAAGGGAGCCCTGAAGAGAACTGGACCGGCCTTGCCATGCACCAGCCGTTCATAGGAGGCAAATCCCGGGCCGTCCAAACCAGAAAGGCAGTCTGGAAACGACTACATATTGTGTCTGAAAGGCTGCAAATGGTCTGTTAATGGGGAATGCATAGGAATACAGAGGGATGGAATCCCACACAGATCTACAGGCAGCACTTGGGCCAGCAGGATGTTTACACATCCCCACCCCACCCCAGTTTATTTGCCCACAAATCTTATGTTCTAACTGGCAGTGGGTTGCACTCCAGCTCTTAGGATTCAATGAACCCACTTCAGGAACAAATCTTTGTTCCTGAAAGAAGCCATAGAAATTTCTTTTTAAATTTTATCATACCTGCGTCGTCACTTTTGTTGCATGGAGAGACTGATCCAATTTGAAATCTGTTTGGACTCTTTTTTTAGGTTTATTTATATTCACCAGAATGCTATGTGACCTTTTATACAACACGTTTCCATAAACTTAGCTAAGTAGGAGGGGAGCTAAGAAACCCAATTGTGGTATTGCAAAGATGTATAATGGGGTGTCAGCAGGAGCACGCCAGGCACATTGGTGTCTGGCGTACTTTGGGACCAATGGCAACATGTATTGGGTCTGATGTGAAGCTCATTGAGACCAATGCCAGTTGGCCTCATGGTGCATCAGGCCCCGTATGCCTTGAGCAATTTGCAGGCATTGAGACATAATAATATAACAGTACCCCCCCCCCGCATACAGGTGTTGTGTAACTGCAATTCCAATTCCTGGACACATAAATCAATGTACAAAAATGCAGGTTCCTAAGACTCGAGAGAGCTGAGCAAAGGGAGGCTTCCTTGATTAAGTTCAAGAAGCAGTGACTGGCCACACCTGTGTCTTGGGCTATATAACTGCCTACCTGGAAGCCTTCCTTTGCTTGTGGCAAAGTTCTTTTAAGCCCTCCTCTTGCCTGTTCCTTGCTCCCAGCACCCGGTTCCTGCTACCTGGAATTGATCTCTTGGCCCTTGGCTTTTGGAACTCTGACTACGGCTTTCGCTTGATGCTCTGGTAAATGAACTTCCTTTTGTAAAGTGCTTGCTAGTCTTCTCCCGGCTTGACTTTGCTGGCTCTCACACTCCCTTCTTGGGGCTGGCTCACCGCCTAGGTCTCTGACCTGGACACCAGGTTGACTTTGTTGGGGATATTGAGAGACTTTGGTAAATGAGACTCTCAATCAGCAGAGTAATTGCACAAAAAAAAAGCGGAAGTTGAACAGATCACCAGTCCCACTTCTTTAACTCCACCCAAAACACACTTAATCTAGCTCAAAATAAGCACAAAGGCTGTTTGGTTAAAAATATAAAAGTGTTTACTCACAAAAACTTGTGCATGGTTTACACAGGTTCAATTCTTCAAGAAGATAGGAAGAAAAAAATAGCATTCACATGCTTTCTGCAAATAATCTCTGTTAGGAGGCTCAGAGCATGCTTTCAGGACAACAGGCAAAGACAAAATGGAGGAAGAGCAAACGGCAAGAGAACCTTTTGAAAACAAACAAATGTGTACATGCTTGAGGAGGAGGCATTAACCAACAAATAGGAAGTTTCCTCTCCAGGCTATCTCTCTATGCTTAACAATAGACATGCAAACAAACTAACCAGTTAACTATGCATGCAAAGGTTGCTACTCCCAACAGACTCAGCCTTCCATCCTTCTGCAGGTTGGTAAAATGAGTATCTAGCTTGTTGGGGACAATTAGCTAAGTGGTAAAGAAATACACATGCTATTGTGTATTTAAATAGCAATTTAATTAGCAATTTAAATAGGGTTCCCTTCCAGTCCCACATTTTGTCTGTGACAAATCCCCTTGCCAGGCTGACCCTGCAGTTCCAACCCCAGGTTCCTGTCACCCACCTTGGCCTCTCCCCCTCTTATTCCCTCCTTGGGCCATTTCCACACCACACTCTTACAGTGCTATGATTCCACTTTCTACCTTCTCTGGAATCCTGGGATTTGTAGTTTAAGGAACGGTATTTAAGAATTCTCAGCCAGAGAGCTCTTTGGCCTCAGTAAACTGTCCCAAGAATGAGAAGAGAAAAGCAAAAAACGAAAGCCGGCCAAGAAAAACTCTATATAGATAAGCAGAGATAGCTCCACACAGCTGTCAAAGTGTGCCACGCTGCAGAGAACACCTTTAGCAGCAAATGCACTAAGCCAGTAACACTCACTCAGCTTGTAATCTTCCAATGTGGAGGCTCTTTCTTCTTTGTTACAAAATATATACAATATTTACAAAGTCCAGATGGCAATCCAGCATATCTTGCTTGCTCTTTCTGGCAACATGTGCAGTTGTTGGCTGGGATTGTGCTACCTTTATACAGACACCTAGCCAATCCTGGCCAACCCTTGCATTGTCTCCACCTGGTGCTCATCAGCATAACTCAGCACAAACTAGCTCGAGTCACATTCCTTTCACTTAACAGTTAAAGCAATCAAAGCAACATGACATTTACACTTACATCACAAAGGATTTTTCTTTAGGTTTGGTCCAACTACAAACTCCAGAATTCCACAAGACTTTGAAAGTGGAATAATAGCAATAAAACAGTGTAGTGCAGAAATGGCCTTGGGTTAGTACTTGGGCCTCAAGGTGACCCTTTATGGTGGACCAGTGGCAGGTTTGATGTAGTAAACATGACCAGGCCCTCCACCAAACTTAACATGAACAGAAAGAAAAGGTGGTAAAAATAAACAAGGAGAAGTTTATTAAGACCCAAGAAAACAATGCATTAACCTTTGAACTTCTAAATCATTTGCAGCTTCCCCACACCATAGTCCTTCCCTCTGTCTGACTCTTCCGTCTCCACTCCATCTCTTCCCCTCTCTGAAATCTGCTCCCTGTCTCTGTGCCCACTTTTCCCTATTTCTGCCTCCTGAGAGAGACAAACCTGAGCTTTTGTCACATTTCCCTCCCCTACACTTGACTGCATTCCTTGGCTGTCCAGCTTCTCCCTTCACACCAATTTTCTCCCATTGCAGGTCATTTGACATTGAGGCCACGTTCCCCATGGAGTCTATGCTGACTGTGGCCATCTACGACTGGGACTTGGTGGGCTCAGATGATCTGATTGGCGAAACAAAGATTGACCTGGAGAACCGATACTACAGCAAGCACAGGGCAACTTGTGGCATCGCCCAGACTTATGCCATGTAAGAAGTCCCCACTTGAGCATCTGAGCTGAACTCTGCAGTACTGAGGCTGTGGCTGTAGTTGCCCTAGACGTGCATGGGGTAGCCAGGTTAAATCTCCACGGCTTGATAGAGCTAAGAGGGCCACCACGGACAGCCATTGCAAAGATATACCCAAACAAAACAATCAAGACCTGGACATGCTTAAACTTGATCTCCAACATTTCACAGATGAAAACTGGAACTGGGATACAAAGTTAAACGAGGCCCTCCAACTAACCTGATTTGGCAGGGACAGTCCTGATTAATCCCCTATCATCCCACTTTTTCTGCTCGTGTAAAATGTCCTGGGTTTTCTCCCTCCCCCTGTCCCACTTCATTCTCAGCTTATTTTATCTGCTGCAAATTGAGTATAAAGTGCAAAAGAGTTTGCACTCAATTCATTCAGTATGTTTAATATCTGATATGTCCTCTATTTGAGGACTATATATTAAAAGGAATTTTGAAACTCAGCATGAGGAGAGAGGAGAAGAGGGGGCAGATTCCTGCTTTTTCCAGGAGGCTCAAGCAAAAGTACACAGCTGCAAACTTGTCTTCTTTCCCACCAATATCCTTTGCCATCTTGACTACACTCTGATGTTGCTTGGCCACATATGTGCTGGTTTCCATCTGTGAAATGTTGATAGATGTGGGAATGGTCAGTGAGTCTCATTGAACCAAATGTCAACTTAGGGCTCCTCTCTGACTGACCCATGTTTCTGCCCACAGCCACGGTTACAATATCTGGCGAGACCCCCAGAAACCTACCCAGATCCTGTCCAAGCTGTGTAAAGAGGGCAAAGTGGATGGACCTCACTATGGGCCTGGAGGCAGGGTAAAAGTGTGCAACCGGGTCTTCGTGGGCCCCACAGAAGTGGAGGACGAAAATGGTACGTGAAGGCTGGAACTCAGTGGGCTTTAATGATTCTGGAGTCAAAACGGCTAGACTCATTCCGTCTGGATCTTAAGACCAGAGTAGATAAGATTCTGTCATCATAGTGCAGTGAGTCTTGGTAGTGAAGACAGAAATACAATTTTAAAATTTGTATTCATTTTTGCAAAAAGCAAGGTCTGATATATCAGGGCAATGCAGATGGCTTCCAAAGAGCATCTGCTGCCAGAGAAATCCCCAAAGACAACCCACATATAGCATGGGATGGGGCACAGGGAGTTGAGAATGGGCTTCAGGACCTCGGATCGTTCCTTTAAAATTCAGACTAAAATCCAGAGTGGATATGGAAGGCCTCAGCCACCATTGCTTAAAAAAATGTTGCTCTTGATGTAAGCAACTTGCTAAATTAAAATAATTTGTAGGCAGTAGCCCCTAAAAATTAGGTGCCTCCTCACTATCCTTTTGTGAACTTTAAAATACTGGACCAAAATGCCTCCATTTTTGTATGCTTTCAATTCCTTCTGTGTATTTTGTCCTTGACAAGGAGAAAGCCAACATGGTATACAGCCCTGGAAACCAGGGTTGAATTCCTTGATTAACCACAGAAACCCACTGGATGACCTTGGGCAAGTCCCACTCTCTCAGCCCCAGAAAACCCCGTGATAGGTTCATCTCAGGGTTGACATAAGTCAGAAATGACGTGAAGGCACACAACAACAACAACAAAACCTATTCTTCTCCTCTTTTTAACATGTGGTTGGGCTCATAGCATAACCTTGATTTTTCTGACACTGTCCTGCTTTGCTCCTTATGTCCACAGGTCAGAAGAAGCAAACAGATGAGCATCTGGCTCTCACAGTGCTACACCACTGGGAGGAAATCCCCCGCATGGGCTGCAAACTTGTGCCTGAGCATGTGGAAACACGGCCCTTGCTCAACCCGGACAAACCAGGAATCGAGCAGGTACCCTATCTCCCCCTAATCTTGCATAGGTCTTGCTTCCATGTGTGACACAGGGGTGAACAACTCATGTTTCCATTGCCTCATTGCACACCTCTATGCTCCTTCCCATGAACTTCGAATATAGTGTCACACTGTATGAGTTGAAACAGTTGATCCCCTATGGAATCCTAGAATTGGAAAAGACTGCAAGGGCCATTTTAGTCCAGCCCCTACGTAACAGATTAGATTGCTGGGCCAAAACTAACAGAATGAATTTCAACAGGGAGAAGTATAAGGTCCCACACTTGGACAGAAAAAATGAAATGCAGAGATATAAGATGGGTGACACCTGGCTTGACCACAGTACATGTAAAAAGGACTAGGAGTCTTAGCAGACCACAAGGTGAACATGAGTCAACCGTGTGATGCAGCAGCTACGAAAGCCAACACAATTCTGGGCTGCATCAATAGGAATGTAGTGTCTAGGTCAAGGGAAGTAATAATACCACTCTATTCTGCTTTGATCAGACCTCATCTGGAATACGGTGTCCGGTTCTGGGCATCACAGTTCAGGAAGGGTATTGACACATTGGAAGGTGTCCGAAGAAGGGCGACTAGAGGTTTTATCCCTAATATTTATGTAGAATCTCTTTTCTTGCAATTTGAACCTACTGGTTCAATAGTCTCTGATATAGTCTCTGGAGCAGGAGAAAATAAGGTTGCTCCATCTTCTACATAAATCCCTTCAGATGTTTAAAGATGGCTGCATCATGTCATCTCTTGGTCTTTCTTCTCCAAGCTAAATATAAGCAGCTCCCTCATTCATTCCTCATAAGGCTAGGTTTCCAGGCCTTGGACCATCCTGGTCTTTCTTCTCTGGACACCTTCCATCTTGTCGATATCCCTCCTGAACTGTGGTACCCAGAATGGACCTCTGACTTCGGGTGAGGTCTGACCAAACCTTGACTTCCCTTGACCAAGACATTATTATCCTACTGATGCAGCCTAGAATTGCACTGGCTTTTTTGGCCACCGCATCACATCTCATCCCATTTCTTCCCACCTCAGACTCCTGATGCCATCTTAGCTTCCAAAGGATGGTTCCGGACCATTACTGATTCTGATACAATATGCCCCCGTCTGGAAAATTTTTACCTCTGAATGCGAATAGCATTTGTTGTGAGGAGGGGCTGTCTCTACATGATGCTCGTGGGCTTCCACAAAAGATCTCATTGTGCAGAACTAGAAATGGGATCAGAAGGCTGGGTAGCCTCTTGAACTGATCCATCCCAAACTGTATATTTAAAAGTCTGACGAAAAACTGGAGCCAATTCACTTGGTTTAAAAACTGACATGGTTTAAAAACTGCATTGGGATGGGAGGTGGCTTTAGTCATGTGGGAATAGGGATGCATGAGTGGCCTGTAATGGAGATCTGTTTCTTTATTTGATTGTCCCATGACTTTCCACTAAAATAAAAGGAGGGATCAAGAATGGAGTGGCTAGTGGTTGAACTTGGATGAGATTCCAATATAGGAGAACTTGGGTTGCATGGGAGCCACTAACTCGGTCTTTCCAACATTTCAGGGACGGCTGGAAATGTGGGTGGACATGTTCCCCATGGACATGCCGGCCCCTGGCCCCGCCATCGACATCTCACCAAGGAAGCCAAAGAAGTAATGATTTGTGCTGGAGTGGGGAGGAAGGGGTGGGCTGGGAATGGGATTCAACTGGAGAGTCATAAACCTGGGCTCACAGAGAAGGATGGTTGGGCAGATGGTGCATGAAGGTCTGGCTCTTATTCAAGAGAATAACAGATGAGTAAGATTCTAAGTTGGGGTGGGCAGTTGTGGGAGGCTAGCAGGCTGCTTAGCCCCACCCCAGAAGACCTTGGAGGGTCCCACATTCCCCACCACGCTCCCAGGAAAAATGCCACCAAACACCCACAAGGGGCGATGATGTGGAAGGATGCCAGAATGCCTCCCAATACCACAGAGCCCTACAGACTGGTTGGGCAGAGTGTCTCCTTCCACTTTAGAAAGAGGGGAAGGGTGGAAAGGCCTTTCCTTTGTGGCAGCAATGAATTTTGGCCATCAGCTTGTATTACCAACAAGCGAGGACAATGGGCATTACAAGAACTGGTGGAGGGCAATATGTGTAGCCTAGAGGAAGCATCTCCCATGTTAGTGCTCTAAAGTCCCGTGTAAATGCAAAGCACTATTACCGCTGTGGGCATGAATAAATGGACATGAGGGTGTGGGCTGTGCAGGTATATCTGAAAATATCCCACTGGGTGACCCGGCATTATGACACTGAACTGGGGAATCAGTACAGATGACAAAGGCTGATTCCTTCTACTAGCAATGAACATTTTAAGTTTGCCCAGTTGATGTTCACCAGCAATTGTGTTGGCTAGCATCCTATTCATGACTTACAATAGCTAAAGGCAGACATGCTATTGCAACTCACTTTTTTGATCACTACGGAAGTCAGAATTCTGGTCCAACTGGACAACAAGCAAAGTGCCCCCTCACCCACCTTTTAAGCAGCACAGCCCCCTGCCCCAACTTGGTCATCTCCATGCTATCACCAAGGGTTCATTGTTGATTCATCCAGCTGATTTAGTCAAAGTTAGAATCATAGAATCATAGTTGGATGTGCTGTAAGGACATTATCTACAGGGACCTTCCAAGGAACCTTGGAAGCCCCAGCTGGTGCCTGTCAGAGCAAATCCAGCTGTAGGAAAACAGTGGGACAGGCTGATACTGATCCCCCTCATTCTCTGGCAACATGGAAATGGCAAAGTTGAAAGGAGGGGCTGCACTGGGAGATGTAGCTACAAAGATGTACTTAAGTGGCACATATACATCTCTCAGGATCATGGCCACTGTACTGGACATAGTCAAGGTCAGAGAATCATAGCACTGTAGAGTTAGATGGACTACAATGTCCAACCTCTTGCCATGCAAGAATATACAGCTAAAACCCTCCCCAAAGACAGCCGTCTAAAATCTTTTTAAAGACCTCCAACAAAGGAGAGCCTACCACACCCCAAGGCAATAATCCACCATCAAACAGCTCTTACAGTTAAAAAAAAAGTCTAATATTCAGGTGGAATAGCTTTTCTTGTAATTTGTAATGCAATTTGACTTCTCACCCTGTATTGGATTGTCCCAGTTTACATTTTCCATTTTGCAATTCTGTTTCAAATCTTATGATGACTTTGAAGTTGAGGAAAATTGGGATTGGGAGAAATGGCAACTCCAATGGCACAGAACCATCAAATGTGAGAGTTAGAAGGGAGTCTGGTTATGCATGCTGATACGGAATATCTGTGTATATATTTTTGTATGTTTGTGACACCCCTATTGGGTGATCAGTGAAAGGATTGTCCAAAATTTGCTTGAACTTGAGAAAAGCCAGCAAATCAACAAAAATTCTTATTTTTTAATGAGTGGACCCCTGAGATTCAGCTCTGTGTGTTTAAATAGTAAAGATGGTGAATGAAAAACCTTCCTGCAGCTGGTTTCAAACTGACCCTAAACTGCCTCCTCTCCTGTCATGGTCCAAAGGAGAAAGGCTAGGGGTTGGGCATATGTCCTCCATTATGAGTTTAGACCATGAAGATATCAGCAGTAAAAACACCACTAAGGTATTTCCAACAAAATGGACTGGATTTGATTACCAGCGTGCCCATTTCCAAAGTCTGGGGTGGATGTCCGCATGTGATTTTATTACAGATCAGCAGCTGTGTTGCTCCAGCCCTATCTGGCTCTGCTTCTGGTTGCCTCAGGGCAATTTGAATTAAGGGGAGAATATGGGGGTACACACCTAGACTTGAGTTTTGATGAGCCCCCAATACCAGCTGCAAGTTTCCCCACAACAGCTGCAGAGGAAGCCAAAGAAACCCAGGACAAAACGGCCTCCCTCCAGCTACTCAGACCTTCACTGGGGAGGGAAGGGGTTAAGTGTGCAGCCTCGGTTTTGCAGGGAGACTGTGCCCACGTGATTCCCTCTTTTACCCCTGGCTCACTTGTTTTTTTTCCGTTCCTCCTTGCCAGATACGAGCTTAGAGTGATAGTGTGGAACACTGATGAGGTAGTCCTGGAGGACGATGATTACTTCACTGGCGAGAAATCCAGTGACATTTTTGTCCGGGGGTACGTACGTACGGCCCCGCAAGGCCCACCGGCTTCTCTCTCTCTCTCTGTGTGAGCTTCTTGTGGTCTTCGTGCCGGCTGGCTCTTTGGTTCTCCTGCGGAGGACGAGCGCACTGCTTCACGGACAGAATGTCCTCTCCTTGTGGGCATCAGTAATGGACACTTTGCTTCTCTGTTCCGCCCTTTTCTTTTTATCCTCTGTGTTCTCTGTCCTTGTTGTCCGTCTTGTGTGCCTCTGTCCGCTCTGTGTGATGGCTAGGTATGAGCTGCGGGTAATTATCTGGAACACCGATGAGGTGGTCCTGGAGGACGATGCGTTCATGCTGGGAGAGAAGATGTCAGACATCTATGTCAGGGGGTAATTGACACCGAAGTTTCCTGCACGGCCCCTCCTGGCGGGGTGGGATCGTTACTGCTCGGGGAGGTGAATGCATGGGGACGTTCCCCTCAGACCGGTCATTCTCCCTTACTGGTGGAGGCACCACTCTTCAGGGTGTGCGTGGTGCAAATCCATAGCTTATGACAATCCACTGGCAGACCCCAGGGAAGAACAGGGGCCCGTTCACACTACTGAATTATAGTCCTGTCATTTAACCACCGTGGTTCCATCCTGTACAGTACCGGAGTTTGTAGTTTGGTGAGGCACAAGAGTGATCTGGTGGAGAATTTTAGAGGCCCCTGCCTACACTGCAAAACCCAGAAATTTATGGGGTGGAACCGTGGCAGTTAAAGTAGAATAACAGTGCTATAACTCTGTAGTGTAAATGGGCCCCTGGTTTCAATGGCCACCAAATTCCACACTAAGGCAAAGTAGGAAGTCTTGCAGAGACCAATGGCATTCTGACCCATCTATAGATCACTTTCCTTTTTCCCCCAGAGGGAAATATCAGGCAGAAATAAGCTGGAATGAGAGGGAATTAGTTTTCTTTTATGTCCACATTTAGATCTAGTCAGTCCAACTCCAGCTTTAAGAATGCTCATTTATACTGCCTTCAAGTCATTTCTCATGTACGGCAACTCTATCACAGGGTTTTATTGGAAAGATTTCTTCAGAGGATGTTTGCCCTTGCCTTCCTCTGAGGCTGAGAGAGTGTGACTTGCCCAAGGTTGCCTACGGGGTTTCCATGGCCAAGCAGGGATGTGACCCCTGATCTCCAGAGTCACAGTTCAACGCACAAAGCACTAAACTATGATGGCTGGTTCATTTATAGGGTCACCGTAAGTCAAAGCTGACTTGATGGGCCCATCACCACCATCATGTATTCTACATTTACATTTAAAATTGGTAAGAACTCTTTGAAAATGTGTCGGATGTATTGACAACACCAACTAGAGCAGGGATGGGCAGCTGTGGAAAGCCTGGGGGCCCACTTTCTACTCCTGGGACTCTTCATGGATTGTGAAAATTGCCTTCAAAACCAAAGGGGCAGGAAGTGCACTTTTAGGTTCCAAAAATGGGCACTTTTGATGATAAAGAATACAAGGGGCCCCTCTATTTAGGAGGTGAATTGCTATCCCTGTAGCTTCAGGAGAGACCATTCATCCTCACTTTCTTTTTGACCCCCCCCCCAAAAAAAAAGAGACAGACCAGAGAGTCTGGAAGAAGGGTCAAGAGCTTTAAAAACAGCTTTGGAAGCTGCATGCAGTCACAGAACTGACTGGGTTTGGCGCAATGAGATGTGTAAAATAATGCCAGGGTGCCTTGTACAGCACAGCAACTGCTTTCTTGTTCTTCCTGTATTCTGCTGAGCCCACGATCCGTTTAGCCAGGAGGTGAAAAATGAGTCTCCTGATCATGGTGCATTGTGCAAAAATCAAAACCATCAAATGGCCTTTTCACCATGCAGCCAAGTTGCTTTCCAAGGGTGGGTGACAGTCAAGTTCTGACTCAATCGCCAGGCATCATGGACGAATCCAGGAAGGTCTTAGATGTGGCAGAAAGACACTGCTTTTACCAGAACTGAAGATACAACACAGATTTCATTTTTAAGAACTCCCGGCTCCACCTCCCAGAGGTTTCGTGTTCACATCCTTTCCCACACAACGCCAGGCTGTACCAGCTCTCTAAATTGGCCTTGGTTCCCAGGCTTTTTTGGTTGCATATGCTTCCCAATCCCAAACAGCAAAGCAGTATGGCAGCAAAGCAGTCTAACTAGCATGGCAGAGGAGTCTAACTGGGTGGCCCCCTCTGAAAGTGGCACTCATTGTTCCCAGCATCTGAAGAGTGTTTGCTTCCTGCCTTACCTAAGCTGGGGTCATTTCCGCACTAGACTGTCATAGCGCTATTATTCCACTTGCAACGTCCTGTGGAATCCTGGGGTTTGCAGTTTTGGTAGGGGCCCCTCCCGAAACTGCAAACCCCAGGATTCCATAGGACGTTGCAAGTGGAATAATAGCGCTATGACAGTCTAGTGAGGAAGTGGCCTGGCTGATTGATCAGTAAGAACAGCTGAGCAGCACCATCTGGGCAAAAACTTCTCCCCAAATGCTACTGTCCCAAAGGGAGGCACAACATGAAGCATTTGTGGGTCATTGCAGGAAAAAGCCTCTAGTTGGGAGTCTGGAAAGATTGAGGGGAAAAAGAGCCTTGGGGGTCTGTATGCCAAACTTTCCCTACTCCCCAGAGTAAAGGGCTGTTAATTCTCTTGAGATTCAACTATGGGAAGGCAGGGCCTTCAGACAGCTTCCTACCCAAGCTCTGTCTCCAAGAACTAGCATTCCAAAGGAATCATAGAGTTGGAAGAGACCCCAGGGGCCATCGAGTCCAACCCCCTGCTATGCAGGAACACCCATCAAAGCATTCCCAACAAATGGCCGGCCAGCCTCTGCTTAAAAATCTCCAAAGAAGGAGGAGACTCCAACACACTCCATTGAGGCAGCAGATTCCACTGCCGGACAGCCCTGACCGCCAGGAAGTTCTTCCTGAGGTTCAAGTGGAATCTCCTTTCCTGCAGCTTGAATCCATTGCTCCTTGTCCTAGTCTCTGGAGCAGCAGAGAACAAGCCTGCTCCCTCCTCGACATGACATCCCTTCAAATATTTAAGCATGGCTCTCATGTCCCCTCTTAACCTTCTCTTCTGCAGACTAAACATCCCCAGCTCCCTCAGCTGCTCCTCACAGGGTTTCATGGCTTTCAGACCCTTTACCATTTTGGTGGCCCTCCTCTGGACACGTTCCAGCTTGTCGACATCCTTCTTGAATTGAGGTGCCCAGAACTGGCCACAGTATTCCAAATGAGGCCTAACCAATGCAGAATAGAGTGGTAGGAGCCAATTTTCACACTGTCTTGGGTCAGAGGAAGCCCTGCTGCTCTGCCCAGCCTAAGCTATGAATTTGCCTGGGTCAGGGTGGTTTCTCCTAAGGGAGCTGAAGGAGCATGAATACCTGACCAGGTAAGGGGACTTGGGATGGTTTTCTCCTCCCTGCTGTGAATGAGGAATGTTCCAATCTGTGCTTTCTGCATGTTCTTCTAACTGGGATGGGAATTCGGAAGGGGCTGTGCGTCTCTTGTATGTGAGCCCCTTTTCTCTGCCAAGATGGCTGGCCTCGGCTGTGTTGTAGATGTGTGTGCAGCTCATGAGACAGCTTGCTTTCCTACGGCATGTTTCGGAGGGGTTGGGCGCAAGCAACCATTTCAGGATGTCTCTAACCAAGGCCCCTGGCCCAAGCAAGAAAGACATGTCCTGCATTGGAACAAGCCCTTGGACAGAGGTTGCAACAACTACTTCCACCACCACCACTACTTATTCTTACAGTGCAAGGTAACACAAAAAATCTTAACTTGAGCAGCGATGTCTCCCGGGGCTCACGAGAGATGAGGTGGTGAATGTGCTCTCTGGAGTTTAGTTCACATTTTAAAAGAACAATCCAAGTTTCCATGCCGTATGCCCAAAATAGTTTCAGGATTTGGGTAGCTCTCCAAGGCCATTTCCACACTAGCCTGTTATAGCGCTATGATTCCACTTTCAACATCCTATGGAATCCTGGGGTTTGCAGTTTGCAGAAACTGCAAACCCCAGCATTCCATAGGGTGTTGAAAGTGGAATCATAGCACTATAACAGGCTAGTACGGAAGCGGCCTGAAACTCTGGAGGAAACCCAAAGCAGATTCACCATCTCACTGACATGGAAGCCAGTGGCCACCATGGATCTTGAATAAAATTCACAGAGTCCACTTCCTTGGATACAAAACTGTTTCTGGATATTGATGGCAGGTTTCATAGAAGCTTAGAGTCTAAATGATCCACAAGCATCATTTAGCCCAACCCCTGCTGCCATGCAGGTATGCACAATGACCACACTCCTGGCGAGATGCCCATTAGATGAGGATGTCCAGAAAGTTTAAATGAACCAAAATTTTTACCAAAATTCAGGGGGTGAAATGTGGGAAATTGCAATTTTCGCTTCTCAATAATTTCTATTGAGACCCACTTTTTGTGTCTTGCAAAGGGGCAGATGTCCTAATGCCAACTTTTGAACATTTTGTATAGATAGGAATTAGAAATGCAATTGGATCCCTAAGACAATCCACAGCCTCTCGATTTTCAACACGTACCATTTCATAGAATCATAGAGTTGGCCATCCAGACTAGTCCCCTGTCATGCAGGAACACACCATCAAAGCACTCTCTTTGACAGGAGGCCACCCAGCTTCTCTTTAAAAACTTCCAAGAAGGCGACTCCACCACACTCCCAGTCAGCAGTGCATTCTCTTGTCAAACTGCTCTGACAATCAGGAAGTTCTTCCTAATGTTTAGGTGGAATCTCTTTTCCTGGATTTTGAAGTTGGGATGTCTCCAGTGAAGATCCATGATCTAGTCAAGAAAGATGTGCCCTGCATTGGAACAATCCCTTGGACAGAGGTTGCAAGACTCTAGGATTCTGTGTCCTAGTCTCTGGAGCTGCAGAAAACAGGCTTGCTCCATCCTCCATATGACATCCACTCGAATATTTAAACACAGCTATCCTGTCACCTCTCCACCTTTTTTCTCCAGGTGAAACATACCCAGCTGCCTAAACTACTCCTCACAGGGCTTCATAGTGTCCAGGCCTTTTACCATCTTGGTTGCCCTTCCTCTGGACATGTTCCAACTTGTCAATATCCTTCTTGAATTATGTGCCCAGCATTGGACACAGGGTTCCAGGTGAGGTCTGACTGAAGTGTGCTAAGAAAGAAAGAATGCCACTTCTTTCAACATACATCAGCTAAGCTTTCTATCTTTGCTTCTTTTGGCAAGAGGACAACTCCCAATTCTTTAGGCCCAAGCTGAGCTCTACCAAAGATGTGACTTGGCCAGCCCTTTTGACAGTGCTATGAAATGACCTGATATACTGGCCCAATGCAAAGCCGTCTCATTTTGGCTTCCACCTCCATGCTCTTCCTCTCCTACATGTGGTCTGTGACATGGACTACAGAGCAGCATGGAAAAAGAGTTCTTAGACCCTCTCTCCTCCCTTATGTCCACTTGTCCTATTTCCTTGCAAGTAAGTTGTCTCCTCCTCCAGACATCCACCTCCAATTCCAGTTGAGTTGGCCTCCTGCATGAATGCACTCTTGCCCAGAAACTCCAGGTTCTCTCTCCTCACTTCCTCCACTGACCCTTCCTTCTTGCTTTGTCCGACGCAGGTGGCTGAAGGGCCAGCAAGAGGACAAGCAGGACACAGATGTCCACTACCACTCGCTGACGGGTGAGGGCAACTTCAACTGGCGCTACATCTTTCCTTTCGACTACCTTGCAGCTGAGGAGAAGATTGTCATCTCTAAGAAAGAATCAATGTTCTCCTGGGACGAGACCGAGTACAAGATTCCGGCCCGACTCACGCTCCAGGTGTGGGATGCCGACCACTTTTCTGCCGATGACTTCCTCGGTGCGTCTTTCTATTTATTTGATTAATTTATAACCCAACTTTTAAACAGTATGTGACCTGGGGCTGCTTGTGATACAAGAGTAAAACCTAAACGAATTAAAACAATAGATAATACAAAAGTTTTTAAAACCCAATTAAATAAATAACCATATATAAAGCCAGTACTTAATATCTATTTATTTATTACATGGCTGTTATGTCCCCTCTTAAACTCCTCTTCTCCGGGCTAAACATCCCCAGCTCCCTAAGCCAATCCTCGTAGAGCTTCTTGGTTTCCAGGCCTTCCACCATTTTGGTCACCCTCCTCTGGACACATTCCAGCTTGTCCATATCATTCTTCAATTGTGATGTCCAGAATGGACAGAGGATTAGGTGGGGTCTGACCAAAGCAGAATAGAGGGGTACCATCACTTAGAATCATAGAGTTGGAAGAGACCCCAGGGGCCATCGAGTCCAACCCCCTGCTATGCAGGAACACCCTTCAAAGCATTCCCAACAGATGGCCATCCAGTTTCCCTGCTTAAAAACCTCCAAAGAAGGAGGAGACTCCACCACACTCCGAGGCAGCATATTCCACTGCGGGACAGCTCTGACCGTCAGGAAGTTCTTCCTGAGGTTCAAGTGGAATCTCCTTTCCTGCAGCTTGAATCCATTGCTCCTTGTCCTAGTTTCTGGAGCGGTAGAGAACCAGCCTGCTCCCTCCTCAACATGACATCCCTTCAAATATTTAAACATGGCTGTCATGTTCCCTCTTAACCTTCTCTTCTGCAGACTAAACATCCCCATCTCCCTAAGCCATTCTTCATAGGGCTTCATGGCTTCCAGACCCTTCACCATTTTGGTGGCTCTCCTCCAGATGTGTTCCAGCTTGTCGACATCCTTCTTGAATTGAGGTGCCCAGAACTGGACATAGGATTCCAAATGAGGCCTAACCAATGCAGAATAGAGTGGGACCATTACCTCCCTCGATCTGGACACCAGACTCCAATGGATGCAACCCTTGACCACTTCCCCTGACCTAGACACTAGACTCCTAATGGTTTACCTTTGGGTCACCATCAGTCAGAAATGACTTGAAAACACAAAACAACAGGCTCATGTTCAGAGGTAAAGTCTTTCAGATAAGTTGGACTTGAGCTTTAACAAGGCTTAGACTGGCAATCATCATAGCCAGGGCTGCTGTGGATGAACCCCCTTCCAACATTTCTCAGATGAGAATTGAGACAGGTGTGGCCAAGCATCATCTGAGGGTGGTCAAGATGAATAAGGTTCTATGAATAAGATGAGAGGCCACAGCAGTTTTCCCATTGCCCGAGCCTCCGGGGAAGGACAGGATTTAACTCCCTCTTCTCCGCCCTCCTCTGCTAAGTTGAGTGCAAACTATTTTTGTGCTTTGAATGCAACATGCCACAAATGAAGTAAGTGGAGGACAGCAGGGGAAAGTGGGAAGAGAAGAGATAAATTGGAGCATTCTAAAAATGGCTGGAAAAAAATGGAACAACAGAGCATGCAGATCAGTTGTACAGTGTTGGTATTCAGCAGACCAGGGAAAAGCACAACCACTGTTATAGAATCACAGAGTTGGAAGGAGTCTGACGGGCCACGAGGTCCAACCCCTGCTCAGTGCAAGATCCCCAGCTATGGCATCCGAGCAACTGGGAGTTCTCCAGCCTCTTTTGGAAGATGTCCAGAGAAGGAGACCCTACAACTTCTCGAGGCAATGGTTTCTATTGCCAAACCACTCTCACTATCAAGAAGTTCCTTCTAAGGATGGGACAAACCCAGAATTTTCCAAATCTGAATCTGGATCTGAATCCTGGGAAGGTTCTGGGAATCCACGAATCTTTCGAATCCTTTTTTAAAAAGGGGTTGAAAAAGTGATTGTCCACTTCGCATGTCCCTGCAGGCTGCTCCAAGGCGTGCACACCAGCAGCGGTTGTGGTGGGGGTGCAGAGAAGGGGCAATGGCCCTTCTTGCACACCCCTGCTGCAGCGAGCTCAGGCTCTGGGGCGTACAGAAACATATCACCCCCGCAGGCCTGATTCTGGGTGCCCACGCAAACGCAGACTCTGGTGTGCCCTGCATACTGTTCCTGCACGGAGGGCTGGAATGTGAGGGGGAGTGGGAGGGGCAGCAGGCACTTCCAGAGGCGAAATATTCCATTTGCCTGTTTTGCCCTGGGGATTTGGATTCGCAAATCTCAAATCCTTGCCGAGGATTCGGTTGGCCCATCCCTAGTTCCTTCTAATGTTCCATTGAAATTTCCTCTTCTGTAACTTAAAGTAAGTAGACCTGGTCCTCCCCTCTGGGGGAGCAGAGAACAGGCCTGCCCCCTCCTCTCTGTGGCAGCCCATGAAGTATTTAAAGAGTGCAATGGTATCACCCACCAACCTTCTCTCCAGCAAGCTGAACATGCCCAGCTCCTAAAACCTCTCCTCACCTATTTTGTTGTCCAGACCTCTTATTACCCTTCTCTGAACCTGCTCCAACTTGTCTATATCCTTCTTAAAATTAGGTGTCCAGATCTGAACACAGGACTCCAGATGATATCTGACTAGTGCAGAAGACAGTAGGACTCTTTTGCAGAATTTAATGGGACTGTAATTCATAGGGTCACCATAAGTTGAGAGGTGGCTCGAAAGCACATACACACACCCACAGCACAGTATATCGTGCTCTTAATACTTCTGCTACTCTGATCGTCCAGGCTCATCCCTAGAGCCTGGACACATCCCTCAACCGTAGGAATCTGTGTGATTGCTCCTTTCTTTTTCCATTCCTACAGGAGGCATTGAGCTCGACCTGAACCGCTTTCCACGTGGCGCCAAGACAGCCAAGCAATGCACCATGGAGCTGGCAACTGGCGAGATTGAGGTGCCCATGGTCTCCATCTTCAAGCAGAAGAGGGTGAAGGGCTGGTGGCCCTTCCTGGCACGAGATGAGAATGACGAGTTGGAGATGACGGTAATGGAGTTGGGGAGATGGATTGGGGAAACCCAGAGCTAAGAAAGCAATTGTTGTCGGGCTTGGGGAACAGAAGTAGAAACAGAGCTGAAGGAAACCATGAAACATCAGCAAGCAGGAGAAAGAGATAATCCATATATGGGATGGATGGAGGTGATGGAGGTTGCCATGGATTGCATGGCTTCACAGAAGCAGGGCTGGAAGACGGATGGCCTTGCTTTATATTCCATGACTGGTCCCTTCCAGTGCTTTGTGCTGAAGTGTAGGCATTAGTCAAGGGCTCTTTGTATGGGAATGGGGCTATCAACATAGAAACATGGTCTGACTTAGGTTCTCTGGAGGACAACAGCCACCTTGTCTGTTTAAGTTAAAAGTGGGCAACTGGACTGAGGCCAATTTTTGCCCCCCTCCCCCAACCTGCGGGCTAAAGGGATGGTAAAGGGGCCAGGAATGACATCCTATCACGTCTCCTCCCTATTTTCAGCTGGTTTTGGGTGCAGCAAGAAAGATGAGGAGCCAAATGACTGCATCTACTTGTGGTTTAAGTACATTTGGGGCAGTATTTTAGGTAAAAAACTGCCCTGAAAGTTTTTTTTGGGTGAGGATGGACAAGTTTGAGGGAGTTCCAGGAAACTTTGGTGGTCACAAACAGGGGGCTTAGGACTAGCCTGTGGCCCACAGACCATGCTTTCCCCACTCCTGCTTTAGGCTATCCGCTCTGTAACTCAAAGACAGGCCACCCTTGGGTGCCCCCTTCTGCTTATTTGGATGAACACCTTGAGTAACCTCTGGATCCCGTCCTGCAGGGAAAAGTGGAGGCCGAGCTTCACCTGCTGACCGCCGAGGAAGCTGAGAAAAGTCCGGCCGGGCTGGCTCGTAACGAGCCCGACCCATTGGAGAAACCCAAGTAAGTGGTGGGAAGGGGCCAGAGGGACATCAAGCAGGCACCCACACGACCAGGAATAGCAGTGGGGCTGTTGTGGGGAGCACCCGGGACTGTTTACACATGGGGAACAATCATTGAGTTCTGCATCCACAGATTGAACCATCCATGGCTTGAAAATATTTTTTAAAAAATGGTCACACACTGCAGTGGTGTGTAGGCATGCCTTGCCGTAGCCTCCCACCATTTCACAGATCCTCAGCTCTCTCGAGCAGTCATTTGTTTGCCATTTTATATTAGGGGTGCCATTTTGCTATGCTGTTGTGTACAAGGGGACTTGAGCATCCACGGATTTTGGAATCCACGGGGAGTCCTGGAATTAAACCCCAGTGGATACCGAGGGCGCGCTGTGGTTTGACGTCTCTCACGGCACACTGAGCAGGGGGCTGCCTCTACCGTTTCCCCATCTCTGTTCAACTCTCCCTGTCTCTCTTTCTTCCTTGGTCCCCTCTTCTCCTGCCTCGCCTTGCCCCAGCCGCCCAGATACCAGCTTCATCTGGTTCCTGAACCCTCTCAAGTCCATCCGCTACTTTATCTGGCACACGTACCGTTGGCTGCTGCTGAAAATCCTTCTCCTCGTCCTCCTCCTCCTTATGATTGGCCTCTTCTTTTACTCCATGCCGGGCTACCTGGTCAAGAAGCTTCTCGGGGCTTGAGTGAGCCTGGCCTATTTGCCTGGGGTACTCCTTTCTTTCCGCCTACTTCCGCCGATGTGGCCTCACTGTCATTCCACAATATGCGCCTGTGTGGGACTGGTGAAAATGGGAACAGATGTGGCTGGGATGGGGAGGGGATGATAGAAGTAAGGAGAGCAACACACCTCTCCCTGGCTACTAAAGCCCTGCAAGGTAGAACAGGATGGTGGAAATGTCACCTTTCATAGAGTTATAGCCCTTGATTCTTAGCTGTGGGATTTCTTAGCTGTGGGATTTCAAGTGCTTTGTACAGGCTTGTCTCTTGATGACTGTGCTATATGTTTCTTTCTTTCTTTCTTTCTTTCTTTCTTTCTTTCTTTCTTTCTTTCTTTCTTTCTTTCTTTCATATGCCACCTTTGTCCCAGAATGGGATCAAAGGTGGCTTCCAGAAAGAAGCAAAGAAAAAAAAATCCTGAACAATGAAATTTTAAAAACAATTAAAAGCCCCACACAGAAGATCACTTAAAAATGCACAAAAGTTTAAAAAGCAAGTGAAACATTCCAATAAGAGTTCCCTTGCTGATACATCAAAAGCCTGCTTGAGCAAAAAAAAAAAAAAAAAAAGAAGTTTTTGCCTGCTGGTGAAAGAAGAGCAGGGAGGGGAACCAGCCTAGTCTCCTGCGGAATGAAGTTCCAGAGGTGGGTGCAGCCACAGAGAAGGCTCGGTTTCCCCTGTCCTCACCAAGCAAGCCTGGGATGGTGGCAGGACGGAGAGAAAGCCTTTCCCTGCAGATCCTAAGACTCTGGCAGGTTTGAATGGGTAGATTTGGGACTTTTCCGCACGACACTCTTATAGCGCGATTATTCCACTTTCAACCTCCTAGGGAATCCTGGGGTTTGCAGCTTCGAGAGGGGCCGGCCAGCCCCTCTCGAAGCTGCAAACCCCAGGATTCCCTAGGAGGTTGAAAGTGGATTAATCGCGCTATGTCATGCGGAAAAGGCCTTGGTCTTTCAGATAGACTGGACCTCAGCCTTTATAGGTCATGACCAGCACTTTGAATTGGCCCTGAAAATGAAGCGGTAGCCAGTGAAGCTGTTTTAACAAGACAGTTACATTCCCCCTGTAACTGGCTCCCTGTAACTGATTCCAGAATGGAGGTTGGAAAGTAGGTTCTGGAGTGGAGCTCTGGCCCAAAGTGCCCAATAAGATACAGGCATACCTCAGTTAATGAAGTAGTTGTGTTCCTGGGCATTCCTTCTTTAACAGACAATTTGGTACCAGAGGCAGAAATAACATGGAAGAAAAATAAAGATAGGTTCCTGCACACACAAAAAAGAACACCTTTCTTTATCCATATGCATTTGTGAAATGCAACAACCAGGTCAGGAAAGCCCTGCATAAGCAAACAAAAACACTTTGAAACAAAATGCATCCAGGGTGATTTTTCTTTTGCCAGCCTCCACTTTTGTTATGATTTCCATTTTGTTGACCAAACTTGTAGATCTGTGTTTTTTCAACCTTCTGAGGGGTAGCTGGTGAGAGAGGTTTATCTGCTCTCTCCCTTCTTCTCCGTTTTGCTCTTTGCATTTACTCTGTCAGGGATTCTGGAGGCAGCTGCTGCTCACCTTGCTACGGTAGGGTCAACGAGAGCAGAATCCTGCTCTTTCCCAGCTCAACATAGGCCATTTCCACACTGTACTCTTATAGTGCTTTTATTCCACTTTCAACATCCTGTGGAATTCTGGGGTTTGTAGTTTCCTGAGGCCAAAGAGCTCTCTGGCTGAGAATCCTAAATGCCTCCCCCTAAACTGCAAACCTCAGGATTCCACAGGATGTCGCAAGTGGAATAATAGCACTATAACAGTGTAGTGCGGAAATGGCCATAATCACTGCATTGCTGATAACAGACAGGCTGCTGCCCAGCAATACTGGACGTCTGTATTTCTCCAGTGATCCTCCCAAAGCCAATGCTGCTAAAAAAGAAAACAACCCCCCCCCCAAAAAAACCCAAAACCTCGGTAGACAGATGACAAGGAGGAAAAGAGGGGAGGGTGGGTAGGTGTAAAAGGACCTTGTGAAAAGGAACTTCCTTGTTAGAGACTTTGTTGACTAAGGTTTGCCTGTGCTTGGTGAGCACAGAAGAAAGTCCGGAGAGGAAGGCCACCGCCTGAGGAACAGACAGAAATCTTAAGATTTTTCTGCTGTTTTAAACCGCTGAGGCACATAATCCTGAGAACTGAACCCCAACCAATTGTTGTCTTCAATGGATCCCCTGATTTGCTAGACTGCAGCAAGTGCCCCTTATTGTGCGTTGTTCCCATTGCACAAAAGGGCAAGAAGCAGACACACTAGCAGAAACAAAAGTCAGTCGCACAATGTCAGGATGGGTTGAGCATCCCTTATCCGAAATGCTTGAGACCAGAAGTATTCTCAATTTCACTTTTTTAAATTTTGGAATACAGAACCTTTTCGAAGCAGCCTAATGTCTCCTTCGTTCACTACTTCTGTTCTGAGGCTGGAGAGAGGCTGAGGATCTGTGAAATGGTAGGAGTCTAGGTGCGGTGCTCAGTGCAAATCTATGCCTCCGGCCATTTCAGAGATCCTTGGTCTCTCTCTTTTTGCCACCAGCTGTCTGCTTCCTTTTGAGGTGCGGGCTGTGATGCTCCTGCTCATTTGTCTCTCAGATCCTCAGCCTCTCTCTTTTTCCACCAGCCACCCACTTCCACCTTTGAGGGGGCAGCTATGGTGCTGCTGCTGGTTCCTCTCTCAGATCCTCATTTTGTCTCTTTTTGCTGCCAGCTGCCTGCTTCTGCCTTCAAGGCAGTGGCTGTGGCACTCCTCAGATCTGAGAAAAATGAACAAGCAGGAGCACTGCAGTCACTGCCTCAAAGGTGGAAGCGGGCAGCTGGCAGCAAAAGAGAGAGACCAAGGATCTGACAGACAAACAAGCAGGAGTGGTGCAGCCATTGGCTCAAAGGCAGAAGTGGGCAGCCGGTGGCAAAGAGTTGATTGTTGGAGATTTTTGGATTTTGGATTTCTGGATAAAAGAAGGGTCAACCTGTATTCGGCGCAAGGGTGATGTCATACGACTATATGGGTGTAGATTTACAGCTCACAAACATGATGTCATGGTATTGTCACAGTATTGTGTGAAAAAATGTAAAAATTGCTCCTTGCCTTTGGGCAAATATAACCAACTTGGCACATTTTTTCAAGACAATGAATACTAACAATGAATGCCCACAGCAAATAAATCATTGAAAAATATGTAAAAATTCTCATCCTGTGTTGAACCGTTCTGAGATGCCTTTTTGGCTGAGAACAAGAACATCTGCAGAACTTCTTGACTTCTTCAGCAAAGGGTTGATCCATTTTGTTTCCTTCTGCCTGTTCACAGTCGTCCGGATACGTCCTTCATCTGGTTCCTGAACCCCCTGAAGTCTATCAGATACCTCATTTGCAACCGGTACAAGTGGCTGATCATCAAGATTGTCCTGGCTGTCCTGCTCCTCATCATGGTAGCCCTCTTCCTCTACTCCATGCCCGGGTACATGGTCAAGAAGCTCCTAGGGGCATGAAGCTGTTGCCCCGTGGCTGGGCTCCCCCACTCCCAAGCCTGCTGTTCTACATCACTGCCTCCTTGTTTCACTTTTGTGGCTTCCTTGTGTTTCCTTTGGGAATTATTGTTATTATTACCATTATTATTATTCTTTTAGTGGAAGGGAGTGTGCAACTCAGAATTTGCTTTTGTATCATCAGGGGCAGAGAAAAGGGAGGTTACTTCCTAAAAGTGAGTTCTGCAATTCCCTTCAGTCTCCAGTCTGGGCCTGGAAGTGGGGGGTGCCTCCGATCAGTAATCCAAGGTGGCTCTTCCCATCACTATTTTCTTGTGTTGCAAAGGGTGGAGGTGAGCTGGCCTTCCATTTTTGCTCTGTGTGAATTTGATGCCTCCAGTGTTTCCCTTTCTTTTGGTTTTACTTTCGTAGCTGAGGCCACAGAAGTGCCCCTCCGCCAGGAGCCGAAAAAGGCCTCCTGACCACTTTAGGAGTGAAGCTGGGTGGTGTCTCATGCTGTAATTGTTTTCAGTGAGGGTAAAGACCACGCCTGGACCTGCCTTCGTAAATACAGCCACCTGTGGCTCTGGGAGTTCTATCTGCAGCAAGGGGAAGGCTGCTCTCCTCTTTGGTGGGTGAACTGCCAAAGAGTTAGTCAGTTTATCAGCTGCAGGAGGGGACAAAGGATGGAACTTCACCAGGGAGACAGCCTGCATAGAGGAAATCAGATCAATTCCAAGCCAGGAGCTCTGTGCATGGTCTTAACCAAGTCACTGTTCTTTTTTCTGGGGCTCTTTGTGCAAAATGCACCTAAAAAGGCTCAAAAGTGTAACAAAATGCTCCATATTGTCATTGGCTGGATTTCTATACAGGACTTACATCTGCAGGAAATAGAATTAAGCAGTTTCACAGCATCCTTATTAAGCAAGAGGCTGCTATGATGTTATTCCACAGGGGAGCCAATGAAATGACTACTGTGCATTGGGCACTCCCGACGGCCTTTCCCAAGGAAAGCACAGAAACTTGGCAGAGATGGTGTGTGGACACACATCTGTACAACAAGCAATATGAACAGGGAGCCAGGAAAGGAAACCCCATTTTTCCAGTTCCTCCAGCACTGTGAGGGGGCTTGTTATGATCTTTGGCCAGGTTTCACAGCTCTGGCAAAAAAGCACAATGGAAAGATAGCAAACTTATTTCAGGATAGCCATTCTTTAGAGCCCAAAGCTGGAATGAGGCTGCTACTTGTAGCCTGTGACACAGTGGGAAGTTAAGTCAGTTGACAGAGTAAGCGACTGTGCCATTCCCAAACCATAAAGGTCTTATTCCTGACCCCATGAGTTTTGTTCTCTTTATTGATCAGTGTACAATTGCCTGATCAGAATACCCACCGTAAGAAAGTGCAATTCTATACATGTAATGTACAAGTACAACAGGGCTTACTCCCAGGTAAATGGGTGTTGGATTGCAGCCTTAATGTGGCAAGGAAGCACATTCTGCAGAGTGGTGATGTTCTGGTATAACAGATATGTGGTTGGTTCTTACTGGAGGTTCTGGAAAAGGCCTATCCCTTTGACCCAGACAGTAGCATGGGAAGAAAGAGTTAGACCTGGCTTGTGAAAGTCAGTGGCCTGCAATGGACACGCAAGTGATCACAGAAAAGCTCAAGCAGGGATTCTTCATGGCCAGTGCAGCAGTACCATCATCCAGCAAAGCTGGGCACCTCTTCTGGGGCCCAGGACATCCTAAGTCCTGGCACAATCTCTTACCGACCTTCCCTCTTGCTGTCTGCCAGGCAGGATCATTAAGGATGTAAGGAATTAGGCAACTGCAGATGCTGGGTCCACCATCTGTATCTTCCCTGTATCAGCATTCCCCTGTATCTAGGCATCAGCCCTTGGTGATAAGCACACAGTTACATCGTTCCCAATCCATGCGTTCTTGAATCCACCCTCCCTCAGCACTCAAATGACTCGTAGGGAGGGTGCATTTACAAGCACTAGAACGTATCCTTTGGGGCACAGGCCTACTGCAGATTGCATCATGAACGGCCTGAGGGGGTGACCACTGAAGCTGTTTGTGGCTTGTACGTGAACTGTTCACCCCTGTCAGGAAAGAGTCATGGATATTTCCAGTCCCCGTCCTGCAGACATGTCTGCTCGTCAGAGAAGGCTAATGTCTCAGGGTGTTGCAAGGGACATGCCCAGAGCTTAGGAAAGTTAATGTTTTGTACTACAACTCTGAGAACTTCTCAGCCAGCACAGACAATGGGTAACTCTGGACTAAGAGAGTCTTGAGAAGTGTAGTCTGGAAAAACGATTTTTCCAACTCTGCCACAGCCATTATCTGAGCCACAGCAGTTGCACAGAGTAACGGTTACGTGCAGGAGACAGCTCCAGTGTGCAAAGGTTCAGGAGGAGCCCTGGGATGGACGGAGATGCCAAGTGATGGAGCTCCAGTGTGACAAATCTTCAGAGAAAGCAGTGCAACTGTGCTTCTGTTCTGCTCCTCCTCTCCCAAAGCTCTAGAACATGGGTGGGTTGTGTGTTTTATGCTGGCTTCCCCCCTTTTATTTTCTGAAGTGTGTGTAAATGATTGATCCTATTTCTCTACTGTCCTGAGGAGGGTTTGGGTGGGGATGTTTCTCTGTGCACTGTTAATACAGGGTCTTTAGAATTTGCTGTATGGACCAACAGAAGAATCTGTATGTTCTTTAATAAAAAGAGATTACCAGAAAAGATTGGATCCTTGATTATTTTCTGTGTACAGGATAGTAGAAGGGGCAGAGGATGAAGGAGGAAAGAAAATGAAGGAAGAAAGCAGAGCAGGTCCACAAGCCAGTTGTTCATAGAAACATACCCACTACCTTTTTCTTGTATTTGTGTTCTCTGGAAGAAAGAATTCCATCCTAGGGTGCTTTGAGTTCTTCTGGAATTGTGGCCAGGATTCTAGATCAGCTATTCAGTTAAGTATACTTAATTAACTAAGTAGCGTCTCCTGGCCCAGCCCCATCATTCATTCGTACTAGACTCTGTTCTCTTGTTGAATGGGACTAACGTCTCCACCTCCTTTCCTGGAGTGACAATCAGAAGCAGGATCCCTGTTGCAATTCCTGCTTGCCCTGGCCATCACTTGCAGAAGGGGAGTGTGCGTGAAAACATCAGTCTGCTGCCTCCCAATCAACAAGAGAACAGACCTCCATCACCTGCAGTGTCGGATGCCCAGGAAGTCAGGATTGGAGGAGTTCTACAATCCTTATGTACTTCCTACGCTATTGAGTACCAGGGATTGTGAATGTGAAACAGTTACGAATGCGTAACTAGGTTGCACATTCATAACTGCAATGGCAACTTCCAGTTTGCATCTTACAGAGGACGCAAGTCTGGCATCAAAAACAGCAGCTCCATGTCAAAATTACTCTTTCCCTTCCAAAATTCATAGTTTCCCATCAAACTATATTCCTGAGCCCAAGCAGTGAACAATATTGGGACCACTGTGAGAATTTTAAAATTTCTGGATCTAGACCCAAATAGGGTGAAACGACAGAACCAATGGAATCTAGAACTGACATTTGTCTCTTTTGGTCACATCAGAACTGGTGGTGTGCCCTTCCATGGGAATGCAGGGTGAAAAACATCTCCAGCCTCTTCACCATTGGCCACTCCAGGTTTAGGTTTAAGAGTTAATAGTTTAAGAGAACACTTTTGCTTCTAAGAAATTCAACTGTGCACCACAAGTTATGAAAACTAGAAGGCTGCTGTTTGAAGACCTATGACTGCATGGGAGGGGGAATCAACTCTCCATCTTTGGAGGTGTTCCAACAGAGGTGGGCTGGGATTTCAGGAAGCTTTATTTGTGTCTTCCTGCATTGCAGAAGGGGGTTGGATTAGATGGCCCAAGTGGTCTTTTCCATGCTAACAGGTTTTCTTAAAGCCTCTGCTACGCACCTAAGTACAGGTTGAGTATCCCTTATCCAAAATGATTGGGACCAGACGTGTTTCATATTTTGCATTTTTTCAGATTTTGGAATACTTGTATTTGCATATACATAAACTACAGTACTGAACAGGAGATCTTTGGGGAGCCCACGAATGAATGAGCTGCAGTGCTGCAGCTGCCACTTTGTGCTATGCTTGGATTCCCACCATTTCACAGATCCTCATGTCTCCCTCCAGCCTTGCATCTTGTTCATTTGCTACCTGTGTTGTGTATGAAACACAAGGCTGGAGGGAGACTGAGTATCTGAGAGAGGAATGAGTGGGAGCGCCACAGCTGCCACCTCAAAGATGGAAGCAGGCAGCTAGCCACCAAAAGTTTTGGGGTTTGGAGTTTTTCAGGTTTCTGATTTCCAGATAAGGGATTCTCAACCTGTATATGCAAAGTTATCTGCTATGAATGAGAATTCTTGCCACTTTTTTGAAGCATGGACACTGTGGCAACACGAGGGCACTTTCTACACACAAAAATCCAACAGAGGAAGTGGTCTTGGGCCGCGTGGCCTTCATGTTTACTTTTCTCTGGGGGTTCAGGCTGCTATTAGAGCAGCCCTGGTGATTTTGGCTCATGGCGCCAATGTGTCCTCATCTCAGAAGAACACAAAATCCACTCTAAAACACAATGAGCAGCTCCAAAAGATCAGCTGCAGATCCCCCAAAATCTGTGATTCCCATCCATTCACCCATCCATCTGCATCTCTCGGTCTATTCATTTGCCTCCTCAAGCAGCAACAAGGATCAGTCAAGAGAAACCACAGTGTCACAATCAACCATTTATTTATCTCCCTTCACACATACAGAAATGTCTTTCGGAAGGTGCATGTCAAGCGTAAGACAGGTGTCTAGTTCTGCTCCGATGAGCAGTTCTAGAGGACAGTACCGTGTTTTGGGGGTTCTCAGAAACATACCAAGCGAGGATGCTTCAGAGCACTCCAAGTCCCCTTCGGGTATGTGTCAGAATGTTTGTGAGAGCGGTTTTATCTGCCCCAGTGCCCAAACAAATCCCTGTCCATGTGCTAACATTGCCATGCAAGGAAAGAACGGAGTGACTCATTCTGAAGCAGGAGATACTCACTGATGTGTTGCTTCAACAGCCACTTCAATGCAGCCAAGGAAGTGATCTGCTAAACCAGCTTGTCCTCATGCTGGCTCTGTGGCGTTCACCCCCGCCTATTGGAACGGCTCCATCTCATGGACCAGGAAAAGGCAGAAAGGGTTCTGGGGAGTCAAGCAGCCCCCCCCGCAAACCTCTTGTGGAGGACCAGGTCATGTGGTATTCAATTGCAGATTCAGTAAGTGGGTGGGAGGGATCAGCAGCTCAGCATTCACCTGATAAAGAGGGAGAACAGAATAAATCTCAATCATCCACTCTGCTCAGCCTGAAGACTCAACAATCGAGGCTCAATCGGTTACTGCGGAGGAGATGCTTAACAGCGTCCCACAAGTGGCCGGTACACTTCAGGTATAAGCCAAAACTTCCTCCCCTCCCTCCCACACCACCTGCTTTCCTAGATTTCCAGCACGCAGAAACTTTCTGCTCATGATGCATTCTTTTGTGCCTACGGCTGGTGACCCAGGTATATTAAAAAGAGCCCTTCTGGATGCATTCAAAGTCCATCTAGTACAGAAGATCTGGGGCGGTAATGATGGGTTCCTCCTTCCCAAACAAGAATTCTGCCGTCTCCCCCAATTGGATTTTCCTTGAGTTCCCAAATTCCTAGCGCTGCAGTAGGTTGTAACTTCTGTTGAGTGTTCACAAATAGAGTTTAGGACTCCAAGAAAGAAACAGGCCAAATCAGCAAAGCAAAGCAAACACAGCAAATAGAAATTTTCCAGGTGTGAACTGTGTTCAGTGTTTCACCCTGGCAACGCTAGAAATTTGGGGACAAAGAAAAATTAATTTGTTGGGGGAGGCAGAACTCCCGATTTGTGGAAGCAGTGCCTTCATGTTCCTTCTTTATTCCCTTTTCTAATGAGCCATTTCTTTTCATGGTCGATCCATGACTTTAGTGATCTTGGCTTCTAGGGACCTGCTACCAGGCAGCAGCAGTGGTGGGCTATGACACTGGCCAAGGATCTCTCAAGGACAACAGCAGGGGCACCATTGCTAACACTTGCTAGTACTGTGCAGAAGGCAGCACTTGAAACATTCTGAATGTCCTTTACCATGAAAAGAAGCCACGAATCTGAGACAAAAGGGGCAGATACATCTCCAAGTGCTCCCTGGACGTTTGTTTGTTTTTTTAATTATTATTTTGAAAAGCCCAGCATGTTGAACATGTTGGGCTTGTTTCAAAATAAAAATAAATAAATAAATAAATACATACATACATACATACCATCTACGGAGTACATGGGGATGTATCTCTCTTCCCCCTTTTACTGGAGGATGGTTTAGAAAACGGAATGAGATTTTCAGCCCCAGAAATTTCTGCTGTGAGACAACATATTGCCCTGAAAACAGCCGTTAACACATACATACAGGCCAAAATGCAGTTGGCTTGTTCTAATTTTTTTTAAAGGCTACCTTTATTATGAAAACCTCTATGATGAGACATTCCAAAATCAGGTGGTGGTCACTTCCAAAACATTGGTCAGAAGCCTCCCCTTCCACACACTCTCCAGTAACAGAGAGAGAGAGGGAGACAGCTTCATGGTCAGGTGAGAACTGACAGTTCCCAATGCCAGAAAAAGGCATCAAATGGTTGCGATGTCCTCTTTGTGACAGGCAGACTCAACATTTGAAGGGGCAGATGAGGCCCCCACAGAGGGGGGTAGCAGACTCTCCTGCCAGAAGATGGAAGTCTTTCCTCCCCTTTGCTCACCGGAGACTGGAGATAGTGCTGCAACAAAATCCGGAGTTCTGCGTTCTGCCGCTCCAGCCCATCTGTCTCGGTGATCAGCTTTGCCCTCTGGGTCAGAATGTGGCTGGACGGAGTGGGGGGAAACGAGAGCATGTGAGGATGACTGGGCCCCAATGGGCTTCGAATAGAAACTCGGAGAAAGATTCCTTATACAGGATTAGGACTGTGAGCAAGGGAGGCTTGGAGAAAGCCAAGTGAACCAGACAAAGAAAGAGGGGAAGCCTTCTCTTCTTCCACATCCATTCTATCCAAGCGGCTGTGTGCACACATTCCAAACTGAAATTGCAGAAACAAGCATTTCCCCACCTCACCACGAGGGGTCACTCCAGGCACAGCCATTAGGGAACTGGGCAGGAGAGAGAACTTGGGATCTGCAGTTGGGCAGGGGGGCATTTAGAATTCTCAGCCAGACAGCTCTTTCGCCTCCCAAAACTACAAATCCCAGAATTGCACAAGGTATGTTGAAAGTGGAATAATAGCACTATAACAGTGTAGGGTGGAAACAGCCTACATTTCAGGGGTAGGAAGTGGCAAATCACATCTGAGTATTTGTTGCCCTAGGAAGTCCTGTGAAATTAGTGGGGGGGTCAAAACAAGTTACCAGGCAACTTGTAAGTGGATCCATGCATATTATGCATTCATAGCACAATGACTCCACTGTAACTGGCATGGCAACATGTTTTATAATCCTGGGACTTGCAGTTTAGGGAGGGAATATAAACTTCTCAGCCAGAAAGCTCTAATGACTCCCCAAACTACACATCCCAGGATTCCACAGGATGCAGCCATGAGAGTTAAGGTGGAATCATAATGCCACCAGAATAACACAGCGTGACAGAGTTCTCGGTGTTGTCATGAACTGATGCTAACACAAGGTAAGGCCACCCAATTGTACTTTAGGGGGAAGGCTTGGTCTGTTCCAACACCCAATTTGTCTCCCGAGTTGACAGTACAGGGATTTTCCCAAGAGAGAAGCCACACTTTTCTGCCATGATGGCTTAAGGCTTTATACTGGTTGGGGGGGCAAAGTACGGTTCTTGTTGGGGGCACTTTGTTACTTCAGCTGGAGAAGCCAAACGTCACTGCCTCTGTTTTGCTGCTTTCATTGAATTTGTATTCCACCTTTCTCCCAAATGGGGTTCAAGGCTGCTTACAACAATTTTAAAAGATGCTGCTAAAATATTAATTTAAATTTAATTAATTAATTAATTAAAATTTAAGTTATAAAGAAATTAAATATCACTCTTATTAAAACACGCTTCAAGACGGTAAACAAACTTAAAATGTGTTTAAAACATACTTTCAATAAAGATTAAAAGATTAAAACAGCACATCACTTGCACATAAACTGCTGATGTTGTATGTCTTCAAGTAGTTTCCAACTTATGATGATTCCAAAGCAAACCTATCATAGGGTTTTCTGGGGCTGAGACCATGTGACGCACCAAAGGTCACTCAGTGGGCTTCTATGGCTGAGCAGGGAATTAAAATCCGGTCCCCAGGGTCATAGTCTAATGCTCAAACTATACTACGCTGACTTTCACACAAATCACTGCTCTATAATTAAAACTTATCAAAATCCAAAATAAAAATGTCTTCACCTGCTGGCAGAGAGATCATGGAGAGGGGGCTAACCGGGCCTCCCAGGTGAGCAGCCACAGAAAAGACTCTCTCCTGAGTCCTCACCAACCAATTGCACCTGGTTCCCAGGTGACCCACAGCCAGGGTATACGTATGCTTTTTGCAAGATCTCCAAGCAACAACACACGCCAAAAACCACAACACTGTCACTTTCTTTCACCTGCATGGTTTTTTTATCATCTCTGCCTGACGACACAGTCATTGGACTTTGAAAGCTGGTGTGGTGCACTCTGCATGCAGGCCACTCTCCCCACAGCATCGGACCTCTGAACATTTGAACACAACACTAGGCCCGGAGCTGACCCGTGGCAATGCCTGCTTGGTGCTGACCTCACCATCTGCAGCCAACAGAACGTGTTAAACTGGAGCTGTGCAATCAAGCTGGTGTGATGCATTTTGCATCTTTTGGCTGGCCTGATAAAGATGCTGTATTTTGGAGGTTTGGGCCAACACAACTGTCCCTGCAACTAACACTTACTAGTAATTCTGCAAGCCAACAACCAGCGCATCCCACAGCTTCAGCTTTTCATCTGGGATGACGTGGGCCAGCGCGTCCCAGTACTCTGAGTCCTTGGAGTTGTCCCGCTCTTGGTGGGCTTTCTTCACTGGGGGGCGTTTCTCCCTGAAGCGGAAGGGAAGAAGCGAGTGCCTGGAATGCAGAGCTTTAATCTGATGTAGGCCACCCTCCCCAGAGCATCAGACCTCTGAATGTTTGAACACAACACTAGCCCTGGAGCTGACCCATGGCAACGCCCCCATCTGCACCCAACAGAATGCCTTCAAGTAGGCTTGTGGAATAAAAAGGAAAAGCCCCCAGTGAGCTGCCATTCTGAAGTCTTGTAAAGGCCCTGGCTTGTCAAAGCACAGGTCACGCACTACTGGGAATACCTGACAGCTGCTGTCAGTCAATAGCAGCCTCAACTCCCCTCAATCTGAAGAGGTGGTGGGAGGCCATGGGAGGAATTAAACACGTGGGCTGGTCCCTTCCAACACTGTAACTCCTTTCAGGGGGCAGGGACTGCATAAGGTGGTCTTTGGCATCTCCCTGCGCAATGCCGTTTCCTCTGCTTGCGCCACATGCGCTGGAAGGCACCTGGACACAGTTGTGCCTTCTCCCCAGCACCAACTGGGTACTGGGTGTGGCCAGGGATCATCCAACTCCCTGCCAGGCAGTTGTAAGCAAGGAGCAGGCTTCACCCTCCTGGGCCTTCAGCATAAAGATCCACTAGCATCCAATGGGATTTCAGTTTTTAGTCCACACTCCAGTTCTGATACAGATTTGTTAGCCACATTACCCATGAGAGCTCAGTTCCTCATATAAACACTTGCTGTGTAGATGAATCCAGATCACAATCCAATCTAGATTCCAACCCCCCTCACCACTCCACAGCTGCTTTTCCTTAACGGAACCTTCTTTCACAAAATTACTTATTGTATGGATAACAATGTTATTTTCTCTCCAGACTGCAACCTTATCCAGCTATTGTTTGATTTAATATCCGTACCACGCCCATCTTTCAAGAACAAGTTGGTACAAATGGGAATATCTCACTTCTTAGGTTAAAAACACAGCAAAGCAAGATGCTATGTATCAGGGCAACCAGTCTTCCCAGCTCTGCATTTGCTACACCAAGGCTAGGCAACTGCGGTGGATCTAGCAGCCAGGTTTCTTTCCATAAGGAACTCCAAGGGCTGCAAGAACAGCTATGCCCTCCACCCAGAAAATGGCCGGGAGTCCTCTTCCAGTTTTGGGGAAAAAAAAAAAAATAGGAGGGGCTTTATGTTAAGGAATGCAAAGTTGTCTTTTTCTAAAAGGTGAATTTCTACTTCTAGAGACCTCTGGGACAATTCACCTCCTTCAAATTAATTAATGAATTGCTATCCTGCTTTTTTTCCTAGCATAGGATCCAATGCAGCTTATTTCCAATTAAAACAAAGTACAGCTTAAGAAAATCTACAGAAGTAAAATGCAATTAAACAAACAACTCTATTAAAAACACAGAGTTAAGTTCAAAACACATTTAATACACTATAAAACAGACGAAAAAGCAACACACGCCATTTTCAGGAAGAAGGGTGGTCTGGTGAGGGTGCAGCCATTGAGACAGGGGGGAAAAAGAACAGCCTCGCAGGGCCTCAAGTGGCTCTGGGGCCACACTCTGCCCACCCTTGATTTGCACTGACTGGCAGTGCCTGGCATTACACTCTTTCTCAGCCCAACTTGGGGATGCTAGGAACTGGACTGCACCTGAGCCCTGCTGTAAGGAAAGAAGCGCTCTCTCACTGAGTTAAAGCCTTTCCCAAGACGTGCATTAAGGGAAGCAATCTCTGCTCCCTGGCTGTGCAGGAGCATCATCGGGGCCACTGTCGCCCACTGCAGCCTTCTGTTTCCCCCTCCTCCTCATCCTTTGGGTGCACCCACTCCTTTCCCAGAGCCAACAAGGCCAGCCACCTCCCCAGCTCCTTAGCCAGACTCACCTTGGCTTCTGGAATTCCTGCACAAAAGCTTTGAGGGCCTTGAGGATGTCGTTGGGATGCATATGTATTTCTGAGAGGGGCATTGCTGAATCAGCGTGGACCTTGACTTCCTTGTCCGGCACAGCGGAGGCCTCTGATTCTGAAGCCGCCTCTATCTCCTCTCCCTCTGCAGGTTCTTCTCGGGGAGACAACTCTACCACTAGTGCTTCTAGGTTCTAAGAGAGAAAGAGACTTTGGGAAGAATTTTCTCAGGAGAAGCTGAGGAGGGAACACCCTTTCAGTGTGGCTTCATGGAGTGGTGGCAAATAGGTGAAGGCGAACAGCGAAGGGAACCTGGAGAAGACGACTAAAGGAGGGAAACAGACCACCGAAGATAGAGCTTGGGAAAGGTTCCTTTTTGGACTACAGCTCCCAGAATTCTCCAGCCAGCATGCCTAGTGGCCATACTACCTGGGGGATTCTGAGAAGCACAGGAGTGAAAAGACCTAAGATGCCACCAATCTATCAGTGATGGTCAAAAGTGAAACTTTGGTTTTGCTGTTAGTAAAAGCAGTATTCCCAGCAGGCCATGCCTGAGAATCTTTCAAGAGCTGTTGAGCCCCAAGAGAAGCCATAGAAAAGCCACTGTAAACTATGAGCAGCACTGGCTCCACTGCTGAGTAAACTCAGACGTGCTGACTGGAAGCACTGATCAAGGGTGGGGGGATTCTGAAAGAGATCAATGTTTGGGGGGTTTTTTGTGTGTTTTTTTTAATGGCCAAGCCTCACCTGCTCAGTGGTCGCCCGTTCTGCCTTGAAACTCAGGAAGAACTCCATCATTTGGTAGACGTCCTCTTCACTGTCAATTGAGAGGGCCTGGAGAGAAGCAGAAAAGGCTCACAGGTCAGCCAAGTGGATGCTGGCAGGGGCCCAGGCAGTGCACCAATGTCACTCATCAAGAAAGAAGGGGGTATCTCCTCTGGTCCTCCCGGGGCAACAGGGAAAGAGTGAGGCAAGCACTGGAAACTGCCAAAAGGGGAGCAAGGGAGCCATCAAAGGAAGGGTCTTCCAGCCCAAACAAAGGGGGGCAGGCTGGACAGCTGTAAGAGCAGGTTGCTTGGGCCCAAGTTATTTGAAGGATGAGTCCAGTAGAGCTCTTAGATCATCTAGAGAGACCCTTCTCTCTATCCCACCGCCCTCTTAGCCTCGTTGGGTAGGAACACAAGAGACAGGGCCTTCTCAGTGGCTGTTCCCAGACTTTCAAACTCCCTCCCTGAAGAAGCTAGGATGGTTCTGTCCTTGCTCTCCTTCTGTTGGCAGGTCAAAACATTTTTGTGCCATCAGGCTTTTACAAACTGGCTACGGTTGGGCTTTTAATGCTATGAGGTGCTGTTTTTCAAGTTTGCAAGTAGTCTCTTAATGTATTTTAATATTTTTAATATGTAATGTTCTTAACTTCATGATTGTTCAATTGCTTTTTTAAAATCTTATATTTATACTTTTATGAATGTTTTGTCCTGTTCTCACTTTGTACTATTTTAAATACATTGTTAGCTGTTGTGAGTCCCATTATCAAGAGAAAGGCAAGGATGAAAATAATAACAGCAGCAGCTGAACTAGAAGTGGTTCTTTGAAAGGTCAGCCATGCCCTCCCAACAACCCACCCTGCCTCGCCTCTGCTTTGTGTCCCTGTTATCTCTTTGCTCAGCAGATGTCAAAACGGAGGGAAGACTAATTTGGCGGGGTTGGGGTGGCGGGCAGCATACTCTATAGGGGAAGCGGGGGTGAGGTTCCCACCGAAAGCTACTCAGTTCTGGAACATTCTGTCCACAGTTCTGTGTAGGCACAAGAACTCGTTGAGCAGGACACAGAGACCAGAAAGAGGAACCAGCTCTTCCTGCCAAAGCAGTCGCCCCCTTCTGAGCTGCCAGCCTAGGAAAACTCACTGAGAAGATGGAGTCCAGTTTCATGAGGGTGCGGTCAATCTTCTCCAAGGGCTGGAGAAGGCCCCACAGCTTGCTCTCTATCAGGAAGCCCTGGCAAGAAAGGAAAGGAGAAGCTCAGGAGAGCTGCTTTGGCTAGCCTGAGGCTGCTGTTAGTCACGAGATCACAGCAGAGGAAAGCCTCAGCTCCAGGCAGCAGCAAATGGCCATAACAGCCCATCCCGTCCCCGCCTCCCAGGTCAGCTATGCTCACTGATTCATCACACAGAAGCTCCAGGATGTGCTTGACAGTCTTAGCTGAGATGGACCAGAGTGCCTTGGCCTCTGGTTCTGCCTCTGGGGCCTCCTTCCTGCTCTCCCTGGGGGATTTGGCCTTCTCCTCTTGTGGGCTGCCTTCTGATGGAGAGGAGGAGACGTCCTGGGTAGATTTGCTTGCTATGGGAAAGAGACACGGCCTTGAGGTGGCAGCAGAGCACAGAAAGCGCCATTAACAATGAGAACTGCTTTGTAGAAGGTCAGGTCTCCTTCACAGTCTGGTTGCAAGGATTTCAGTACAAAACCCCAAAGCAACTCAGTCTTTGAATTTCACACTGGAAAAGGCCTGATGGAAGCCAAGCCCAGGACTACATGAAGACAATAATTCTGGGTGAGCACCCAGTCTGGCACTGGATATAAGAGCCTGAGCATCTCAGACTTAACTGCTAGAAACAAGTCCTTGTGGCTTCAAAGATAGTCAAAAGCATGCTGGCAATATTAGATGAGGAGTTAAGAAGAGAAGGGCAGGTTGAGGAAAGGAGAGTTTCCATTTAGAGATGCAGGTGCTTAAATGCTTGTTGGTTATTAGGGAGAAAATAAATTATACAAATCTGGCACATCCAATTGTTGTTATGTGCTTTCAAGTTGACTCTGACTTATGGTGACCCTGTCATAGGGTTTTTGGTTTTTTTTTGCAAGATTTATTATCCAGAGGTTTGCCTTTCTCTGAGGCTGAGAGGGTGTGACTTGCCCAAAGACACCCAGTGGGTATCCATGGCCAAGTGGGGATCTGAACCTCCTAGCCCACTACAAGTTTCTATCTCTCACTTCCAAGAAGAACATGAAATGGTTTCCGTGTTGTTCTCTGTTCTCTGTGACCTGACCTGACCCTCCTTCATTCTACTATACTTGTAAAGGAAATCCCAGTTTTTGAGGACATGGAAGCAGAACTGTTTATGGAAACATAAGCAGTTTCATGCAAACAGCTTTAAACCACACAACTGTTTCAGATTTCAGAAAGCCCATGGCATCTCCAGAAGAATACACGCTCCCCTCCTTGGCAAGGTGTTGGGTGTTGGGATGCATAGCCCCTGTCATCAGTGGATCTGATGGATGGGTACTGAATACTGTAGGGTAGTCAGTATAGGGACAATGCTAGAGTTTAGTTACGCTATTTCCACACTACAATGTTGTAGTACTATTATTCCACTTTCAATATCCTATGGAATCCGGGGGTTTGCAGTTTAGGGAGGGGTATTTAGAATTCTCAGCCAGAGAGCTCTTTGGCCTCAGGAAACTAGAAACCCCAGAACTCCACAGGATGTTGAAATTGGAATAATAGCACTGTAACACTGTAAGGCAGAAATGGCCTTAGAGCACTACAAAGTATCAAGGGTTAATTATTGACTGCAACAAATGTATCTGTTTGAAGCTTGCTTGTGTATACCAATGTATCAAATGGTTAATTGTTTTATTGCTCTTTGCTACGAAATATTCAGTGAGGGTACACTAGATCAGAGCAGGCAAAAACAAAAGTACCAAAAGGTGTTTTGGGAACTGGAAGTGTCTAAAGATAAGAGATAGGAAACATGCTCCAGCTCCAAGGATGAAAGAAGGGTAAACAACTGTGAATCTGAGAAATGTTTAAAGATGTGGGGTGATGGTAAATTTATGATCTTCTCCAAGCACAGCTCTGCACGCCTAAAATTTCTATGTGTAGGTATAAAACCTGTGACAGAGGGGAGCCTGGCTTACTTTCTGACGTGATCACCTCCCGGGCCAGCTCGTTGGCTGATTTCACCTTCTTGCAATGCACAATGGGCCCCACGTTGTGTAGGAACCAGCTGTCAGGCTCCATCCAGTGCAGCCCCAGCTGCTGGGCATGGATAACACGGTCAGCGTCAAGGGCTTTGCGGATCAGCTGCTTGGCCTCCTCCTCGTTCATCAGCCAGACAGCCAGGAAGTGCTCGGCATCCACAATGGCGAAGTGTCTGAGTGGAGAGAAAGAAGGGTATTTGCCAAGTGCTTAGTAGCTCTGAGCTCAAAAGCTGGAAGCTGCTCTTGACAGCCGTACAGAGTGGCAGAGGCACATGGCTCAGAAGCAGGTCACCAACTTTGAAAGCCCAAAGTTTCTGAGAACTTAAGAAGAAAAGACCAAAGGCTATCTAGTCCTGGGGGCCTTCCACACCACACAAAAACAGCACTAGGATTCCACTTTTAACTGTCATCGCTCCAACCTGGGATTTGCAGTTTAGAGATCAGCATTTAGCATTCTCAACCAGAGAAGTCTAGTGCCTCAACCAAAGTACAAGCCCCAGCAATCCAGAGAATCACAGAATCATATAATCATAGAGCTGAGGAAACCATAAGGACCATCAAGCCCAACCCCCTGCCATGCAGGAAGATATGATCAAAGCATTCCCAACAGATAGCCATCCAGCCTCTGTTTAAAAACCTCCAAAGAAGGAGACTCCATCACATTCCCAGGCAGTGTATTCCATTGCTGTACTGCTCTCACCATCAGGAAGTTCTTCCTAATGTTTAGATGGACTCTCTTTTCCTGAAGTTTGAAGCCACTGCTCCATGTCCTAGTCTCTGGAGCAACAATAAACAGACTTGCTCCATCCACCATATGATATCATTGCAAATATTTAAACATCATGGCACCTCTTAAACTTCTGTTCTCTAGGATAAACATGCCAAGCTCCCCAAGCCACTCTTCATAGGGCTTCATGGTTTCCAGGCCTTCTACCATTTTGGTTGCCCTCCTCTGGACACATTCCAGCTTGTCAATATCTTTCCTGAATGCAGCCATGGCAGTTGAAGTAGAATCACAGTGCTGTATTGGATCCTATTGTTGGTACCAAAACCAGGGATACTGGCAGGGAGGAATGCAAAAAGTTACCAACTGGAACTGAAAAGAAAGAAAAGCCTTGCTGGATGACTGATGAAACTCTTCCAAGTACAAGTACAGTCATCCCTCCATATTCGCTAGGGTTAGGGGCACAGGGCCTCTGTGAATGTGGAAAAATAAGTCTAGGTCCTTCCAAACAAATATGGTTTGTTTGAGAAAAAAAAAGTATGATCACCATATTCAACCTACCATGAATTTCTTTCATGGATTTCTTCCTTCACAAGGCAGAAGTTGTTACCCTGAAAATTGGGGGTCCCGCGAGGGGTGCCCGGCTTTGTCAATTGAAATACCAAAGATGGGGAAATTAAGCTCAGAGCACTGTTTTTGCTAGCGAGAGGCAGGGTAACGTAGTGAGATCTTTTACCCTATGTATACAGCGGCGGGTTAGAGAGTGGCTAGACGAGGTTTTGCCAAACAATTAACAATTCTTTATTAAACAGAAGCACAAACACAAACTAACTAACTGGAAAAGAAAGAGAGTTGCAAGGGAAGGCAATACGACCTGTTCCGTAGTCCTGGGGAGAAGTTGGAGATTCGGGGAAGAAAGCTCAGCGTGTGGGCGCTGAGGGGAGTCCTTTAAACACACCAGCGGCAGGGCAGGATGGCAGTCAAAGGTGATCCGAGGATCGGTTAGAAATGAAGGGTTTTTATAGGGAAGATCGTGCCTTTCAGCTATGGCAGTCCCAAAGGAGAACAAAAGGGGTTTCAGTGCTGGACAAATGGATTTGGTGAGGTCAGGTTTAATGGGAAGGGATTTGCATGTATAAACAATACCTTTGGCCGAGACATTGATGGCCCAACTCACAAGAGTAATTTGACTGAGAGCCACGTGGCTATTGAGGAGTCTGTGAAGGGAAGTTCCCTAAAGCTTCGGGCGAGTTTTGGGTTGCTGGCTTCAAAAGGAAATGGAATGTAAACCATTAACGGTCGCTCTCTGTCTGTGCTTATCCGGAGAACTTTGCGAACACGTGAGATGACGTAATCGCAACCAGTCCAGCTAATGCCAAATTAAATGATATCAAAAGAGATATCTGGGGGTCCTCACCGGGGGTGCCATAGTGGAAATAACAAAGTGGGGGACTGGTGGGGCTTCGGCCCCCTCCCTGCTCCCCCACACCATTTTTAAGAGGGACTTGCAAGCCTCATTTGCACTTTCTCAGCCTCACGAGGCTTGCAGTCCCTATTAAAAATGGCAGAGAGAGACAGCAGCAGAATTGGCAGCAAAGAATCCGTGAATAATCAAATCCGCAAAAGTAAACCTGCAAATGTAGAGGGCTGACTGTAGTTAAGCACAGGACTGAAGAGGTCAGTCCTCGTCTCTCTCTCACCTCATGGTCCTCTGTAGGTCCTTGTACTGCTCCACAATCCGTTTGTAGTCTGCGGTCAGCGTCTGGTTCTCCTCGTGGCACTGCTTGACCTGTTTGGCCAGTTTCAGGCGCAGGTTGTTGATGACATCATGGAGTCTGGAGGAAGGGGTGGAGCTTCCATTACCAGAGGAGGAGCAGCAGGGCCCACCAACCCTATGCCCTAGGGTAGCCAGGGTCACTTCATAAGAGGGCTAAAACCCTCCTGGACTTTGTATGCCCCTGGACTTTCCAGGGCTGAAACCCTCCTGAACTTTGTATCTTGGATGAGTCTTGTTTTCAAAGGAATGGGGGCTTTGCACAAAACAGACTTTGAACCCTGTGTGTATTTCTACATGGAATCACTGAATATATACAAAGTAGGGAACTTCTCAGTATGCACGCCCTATGAGGGGATGTGATAGCCATGTTTAAATATTTGAAGGGATGTAATGTTGGGGAGGGAGTAGGCTTGTTCTCTGCCGCTCCAGAGACCAGGACAAGGGGCAATGGATTCCAGCTGCAAGAAAGGAGATTCCACCTGAACCTCAGGAAAAACTTCCTGATGGTCAGAACTGTTTGGCAATGGAATCTGCTGCTGCCTCCACGGAGTGTGGTGGAGTCTCCTTCTTTGGAGGTTTTTAAGCAGAGGCTGTATGGCCATCTGTTGGGAATGCTTTGATGGGTGTTCCTGCATAGCAGGGGGTTGGACTTGATGGCCCCTGGAGTCTCTTCCAACAATATGATTCTATTTACTTGATTTTATTTTACCTATATCCTGCTTTTCACTCACCATGGGACCCAAAGCAGTTCACACTATAAGTTAAAACCAAACAGAATTACAACAGTGCGTAATATAAAAGTTAAAAAGCAATGAAATACACAACCATATTTTTTTTAAAAAAAGAACATTAATTTAAAACAGCAAAAAAGGTAGTTACAACATAATAATCATGATGAAAATACAGCACATCCCAATCTGAAAGACTTTCTACAACTTATCTGTACTGCGGCTATGGACACAATCCAGCATGGATTGTCTCCAGGATTAACCAACTTGGAATACATTTAATTAAAAAAAAAAGACTGCACTGAGTGATTTAACCAGGAGTGTTTCCTCACCTGAAAGGGAATTCTGTTGTACTGCAGGGCATAATAAGAGTCCCTGTCCCTAGCAGCATTTTATGGATGCAGAAGCAAGGGTATCACTTCATAATACCCAAAAATCCAGAGCCAAAAAAATACATCTTCACATGGAGTGGAACCTTTGCTTTGAGCAGCTGTCAGCCCTCCCATTTTTTCCAACATAACATAACACAACATAACATAAATAAAATAAAACAAATTTTAAAAAAATGATTGGCACCATTTTTGTCCAGCAACTCTTTTTGCTCTTTACCCTGTAGTCCTACAGGGACTAGAGCATCATTTCCATCTTTACTGTCTTGTCTCTGTTTTTCTTGCTGAGGCGCATCTTCCTCAGCCCCCTGCGTGTTGGGAAATCTCTTCCTTCTTCTATTCTCCACTGATATTACCTCCATTACTAATCTCCTAACTAACAAACTTTTAATATTTCCTAAAATCCTGTTTAATAACTATCAGTATAAGAGAGGGCATTTCTCTCTACCAGTTGGCAAGGCAGGAGAATTAAAAACTGAAGGAGAGTGGTTAGGGGCATAAAGAATTAGAATGTTGTCTCCTGTCTCCACCGGCTGGCACGAGGGAATAACCCAATGAGTGGTGGATTGCTCCTGAGGCGTTCTAGAAAATGCAAAGGTTCTATGAAGACACAATAAAAGGTAGGTGGCATTTGGCTAAAACTTGGAATTTATTTATTTATTACAACTGGCAATGTTGTAAAATGCCTATTTTGGTGGTCTAGCTGCATGTGAATTCTGCACCAGAACACCACTCGGAGAAACAAGAATGTCAGGCCTGCTGGACAAGGGTTGAAATCCTCTTCCCAATCAATGATGGGAAGGAAAACCCCACCATCTGAACTGTTTCCTTACCGGTTGAGCTTCCGCTTCTGTTGGGACTTGATGATGGTGTTCTCATCATCCCGCTTCTTCAGCACCTGGAAGTTGTACTCCAGCTTCTCCTGGTTCAGCTGGTAGATGGCTTTCATTTGCTTCAGCTGCTGCTCCAGGATCTGGCAGCCAAACAGGAGGAAGAGGCATTTAGGAATGAGATAGCACCACATGGCCAATTCCACCCAGGAACTCACTGCAAATGAATTGGGCCACACACAACACAGCAAGCAAGAGAAAGAGAACACTTTGTGTCACTGGGGACAGCCATACTATTATCTATACCCAGAGTAAGTCAGTAAGATGGTGTCCCCAAAGGAAACAAACCCACTAAAATCCTCAGAGCTCTCATCAGAAACCAGGAGGTTTGACCCAGACTCTTAAGAGGGGGTAAAAAAGCAGAGATGGCAAGAAACTTCTGGGGAAGGGAGAGAGGTGTTGAAATAATGTGTTCTCCCATTATCTGGGCAGCACAGCTGGGGAGTACAGTCTCTCCTTCAAGGGTTGATAGGTTTAAGTCACATCTATTGGGGGTCAGCATCATGGAGGAGCAGCAGAGATCATGAGAGACAACTGACCAATGAGGGTGACCAGTTTGGAGGAGAAGTGTGGAAGCTTTGAGATACCACCAAGTGAGAGGTTATAAAAACGTGGAGTGCAACGAGGCACAGAGAGAGCAAGAGAGAGACACCAAGGCTTTGGGACTGACGGAGAGGTGGGAGGTGCTGCCTGCCTCCCCAGCTCCCCATGACCACTCAACACCCAGACCACATCTGCCTTGTGCATAGAATAGGAACATCCAGCTAGTCACATTAGGGATTATTTTTCATTTTAACCTTGGCTGAGGCCACTTCTGCACTAGCCTGTTATAGCGCTATGATTCCACTTTCAACATCCTATGGAATCCTGGGGTTTGCAGTTTCGGGAGGGGCCGCCCAGCCCCTCTCAAAACTGCAAACCCCGGGATTCCATAGGATGTTGCAAGTGGAATCATAGCGCTATAACAGGCTAGTGCGGAAATGGCCTGAGTATAACTAGGCTGTTTTTGGATCTTTGTGCCTACTCCTAGGTAATGCTTGAAGGAAGGCATCTTCATGTACAAGATGCTCTTTTGCTAATGAAAGATTGCTTGCTTAGAATAAAAGCTTCCCATTAAAACTCTGTTTTTTTCCCCACCACATGCCTTTGCTTGGTGTGGGTATGCTTATGCATACAGGATTCTCATCTTCCCTAAGAGGGCGAGAGAAAGTCTCAGCAGAGGCAGAGGTGGAAGAGTGCATGTTAAGCCCCACAGTAACTTCCCACTAAGTTACTAAGTCACGTGGGGTAAATTAGTGAGTAGTGGAAGCTAGTCTTTAGGGGTTCAGCTGTCCTACTCCAGAGCAGGAGACAGAAGCAGGTTGGCTGTTACAGGTGTATGGAAGAGGACTACAGTCACCTCTCCCCATGTGCTAGCGTTAGGGGTATGGGACCCCCGTGAAAGTGGAAAAATCACGAATAACTCTAGGCCTCCCAAACCATATTTAACACAGAAAAAAAGTATGATCACCCTATTCAACCCACTGTGTATTCCTTTGAGGCTTCAGGGTTTCTTCACAAGGCAGAAGTGGATGGGTAGCTGGTGGGGCTTCATGCCTCCTCCACTGCTGCCCCTCACCATTTTTAAGAGGGACTTACAAGCCTCGTTTGCTGTTTCTGTCAGTCTCATAAGGCTTGCACTCCCTGTTAAAAATGGCCTAGGGAGGCAGCAGAGGGGGCAGCAAATAATCCATGAATAATCAAATCTGCAAAAGTGAAACCTGCAAACGTGGAGGGCTGACTGTACTATGATCCAAAAGAAATTATCCAAATTGGGATTCAATCATGAATCTTGAGGTCCCAACTCTACACTGCTTTCCATGTTAAGTGGAACAACTGGCACATCAAGTTGCTTTTTTTCTGGGCTGCAGAAGCTGGGAAGGGATTTCCAAATTACATGGGGACTGATCTGGAGCTAGTCCTTTCCTTTGCATTAGCATTCCCCTAAATTTGTCCATGCAAATGGTTGAGCTATGAGCATCAACTGCTGGTTCTGGGGAGGTGTCTATCCCATTGATGTCCCATTGAAGGATCTCTGCAGCAGACACACCACCATAACCTTCCCACCACCCCTTGGGGCACAGGCTCTCGCTGCACTCTGAGCACACCCACCACGGTCTGTGGGGTGCCTCTCATCCCATACCTCTACGTCATGCTCCAGCTTGATCTTGATAACGTTGTACTCCTCAGCATCTTGCACCCGCAACTGGTTCAGCTCCCGCGCGTACTCCTCCACCTTCTTCATGCGGGCCATCATGAAATCCAACTGGAGCAAAAGGGGAAGATACCTGATCACCAGAGGTCTGACAGAAGATGGAATACAGATGCATAGACTCCCCTTGCCTCCCACTGGCTTGGCTCAGAAATGAACCAATCTATCTACTCCAAAAGTCACACATCACAGAATCATAGTTTGAAAGGCTCTCAAAAGTCATCTAATTCAATGCTTGCTGATACAGGAAACCTATTACTGCAGCACCCCCCCGACCCCCGCCTAACAAATAGCCATCCATGTTCTGCTGAAAAGCCTCCAGCAAAGGAGACCTCTTCTACAGCAATTTGTTCCCCTGATGCAACATCAGGAAGTCATTCTCAGTGTTTAGTCAAGCTGTTCTTTTCTTCAGTGCGCTCCTGCTGGTTCAGGTCTGATCCTCTTGAATAGGGGAAAACAAATCTCTTCCACATGTGAAAGCTCTACAAACTGTTCAAGATGACTAAGGTATCACCTCTTAATCACTGTTTCCTCAGGATAAGCACACACAACTCCTTCAACCCTTCCTCATGGGACTTGATCTCCACACACACCACACTCCCTGTTTCCCATCCTCTTCTGCCAGTAAGCGAGGCTGCAACAAAGACTTGCAACAGCAGTCCTGCTTCTGATAACTGCAGCCTCATTTGTTGCGGGGAAGGGAGTGGAAACGTCACCCACCCTGCACCCTGATCAGAAGATGAATGGAGCTCCTGCTGGCTCTTAAAGTGGGCTGGGGGTGGCATTTAAATAGCTTTACAGAAAGACTACACAGTCTTTCCGAATACTGATTAGTTATGGATCCCTAACCCCAGGGCCATTTCCGCACTAGACTGTTATAGCGCTATTATTCCACTTTCAACATCCTATGAAATCCTGGGGTTTGCAGTTTAGGGAGGCGCCAGCCAGAAACTGACCTCTGCAAACCCCAGGATTCCATAGGATGTTGAAAGTGGAATAATAGTGCTATAACAGTCTTGTGTGGAAATGGCCCAGGTTACAAATCTGTAACTACAATACCGAATGCCAGCTGTTATCTGCAGTTTCTGTTCCTGGAGTACAAGTATTCCACGCAACTGCTTGGGTTTAACCATTCCCCTTTCCTTCTTTTTCCATTTTTTTTTTAAACCTGGGAAAGATTAGCTGGCCAAAACATTGCCAACTCTCATGCCTTATACCCTAAGGTCTCGGGACATTGTACTATAAAATCAATTTAGAAAAATTTACATTAATTTTAAAAAAAATAACAGCATATTATCAAAACAGGAAAATTTTAAAACAGAACAGTTTCAAAGAATGCAAACCCCAGAACAGGCATGAATGAAATATAAGCAATTATGATGTCATGTAGAAGATGGAGCAAGCTTGTTTTCTGCTGCTCCAGAGACTAGGACACAGAGCAATGGACTCAAACTACAGGAAAAGAGATTTTACTCAAACAAAGAGCCATTCGACAGTGGAATAGGCTGCCCCAGAGTGTGGTGGAGTCATCCTGTTTACGGGTTTTTAAACAGAGGCTGGATGGCCATTTGCTGGGGGTGCTTTGAGTGTGTGTTCCTGCATGGAAGGGTATTGGACTCAATGGACATTGTGGTCTCTTCAAACTCTAGGATTCTATGACTCTATGATTCAATTAAGCCCCAATGGCTATATTAAAACTTCATATTTTGACTTGGTGCCAGAATGACACCTGGGTCAGCACCAATTAGTCTTCTCAGGGGACGGTATTCCATAATCAGGGTGCCACAGTTGAGAAGGCCCTGCTCCCACGTCCTCCCATACTGGAGGCCCACTCTAACAGGCCTCAGAACCCAGGCAGGCATATAGGATAAGTGCTTCCCCAAGTATCGAATTCCCAAGCCATTTAGGGCTTTAAATGTTACCATCAGCACCTTGAATTCATATTGGCAGCATCTTGAGAAGTTAAAGAGGGCCAATCAAGCCAATCTCTAGTAATCTGGATTAAGCAAAATCCTCTCAGCAGTGCAGCTCTGTAGTTCATCATTGCTTCACGCATTGCTTCAAACACACACTGAGGTTGCAGCTATGACCCATTAATCCAATAATCAGAAATTCCAGGACTTTTAAGGTCCCCTTCTGAAAATATATTCAATGCTGCTCAAGTATTCTCTTCAATATAAGCTGGAAAGCTTCTGCTTGGTGAGCAAT